>JARIHO010000150.1:0-128326 GCA_029282495.1 Mycena albidolilacea | reverse complement strand
ACCCTAAACGACGTAAACCCGAGAAAGGGGGGCTTGGCCACGACTGTGGGGACACCTGGACTGCAGCGAACGAGAACAAGAAGACAGCAGATCCCAAACGCTATGATGCGAGTGGCATCTTTGCCATGACCTGCCGACATTCACAGGTGCTGTTTCTTGCAAACATTGACACACCAGGCGAGCAGCAGCACTATCTCATTGCGCTCCTAGAAGAGCTGAAAGAGCATCTCCCAGAGGCAGCAACAGTCTTGCAAGCCTACGACATTGCATGTGTGCTTGCCCGGAGCATCAACCTTGTACGTCCACCTCATTGTAAAGCCTCTGACACCTCTGACACCTCTGACACCTCACCTCCAGTTCCCCCTCCTCTCTGAGGGTTTTCGAGAACGAGTCTCGTTCATCATCAACGCGATGCACGCATACGGCCACCGCTGGCTCTGCCAGCTGTTTTACAGTCCGCGGTTCCGTGTGGGTGCTGGCCTCGCCGATCTTGAGGGCATTGAGCGCTTTTGGTCGCGCATCCGAAGGCTCATCCCTATCACCCGGGGTCAATGGGTAATTCTGAACTCATTAATTGTCTTCCTTAACTAACTACCTTCAGAACTCACGTCGGATTTGGATGATCGATCAGTATACGTCCTTTGTCAACGACGAAGGACGTGATATTCTGGGTACTTGGATAATCAGACAGCAGACTAAGAATGCGGAACGCAAACACACCGCTGCGCTCAAAGTCCTGCGTCAGTGCCGTGTTCCTGTCCTCGAGCTTCGTCAGCAGTGGGAGGAACAGAAGGCAGCGCAATCCTCGACTCGATCACGTAAGTCCTCCGTCACCTCCGTCACCTCTGTCACCTTTGTCACCAACTCCTAATTCCTCGCAGATGTTTCAGCACGGGTGCGTGCTGAGCTGAACAAGGTCCTCAAGCTACAAAGCCAAATTGAAAGTGTTGAGAAAGCCATAACCGAGGCCAAGGAGTCCATCATCGGTGCAGGTGCAACACCCGATTCACTGCGCCTCCTTCGCGGTCTTCATGACACACACTCCACGCTAAGCAACCAGGCCGAAGCACTGTACACGTCTCTCAACCTCGTCGAAACATACCCCGAGCTTGAAGGGCTCCCCTCACCCTTTGCACACACCCTTGTAGCATTACGGGAGCTGAAGGTTGACATACAGGAGAAGGCCACGGAGGCATTTCAAGAATTGGAGGCGCTTGATCAGGCGGTTGCAGGCAAGAGGGAGCCACAAGGTATGCGTTGGAGGTTTCTTCGTGTCTTTTGCTAATTCGAATCTTCAGGCACTAAACTCAATCAGAGCACTCGAAAGGCCATGTTCAAACGTAGGCCTGCACTCCAAAAAGCCATCACCAAATTCAATTCCCTCTGTGCAAACCTCGAGACACTCCGCCCTTTGGGATGTCTAATACCCATTCCTCTCCCTCTTCCCACTGAGCTTAACGGCTTGAAGAACGACCCCGCGCTCCCAGAAGACGTATGGGTCACTCCATCCACGACGGGGTCCATTCCGCGTTGGCTTGAGGATCGCGATGTTCGTGATGGCATCCGCAGCCTCCATTCTGCGGACAGATGTGCCGAGGAGGTATTGCGCCTCAATCTGGAGCGGGGTAGCATGCGTCGTTGGTTATCGGAAGAGCGTGCCATCGTTGCCAAAGCGATAGAAATGAGTAACGGTATGTTTTACTGTTTTCTTTATTGGCACAGTCACTAATTTGTTATTCGCAGACCCGTGCCTCATTTTGGGTCTTCAAGAACGCCAGGACCTCATTGATGATCTCGATCGGTCATGGGCACCAGCACTCCGACTTGCGGAACCACCCGCAGCATTGCCGACAGCAACCTCCACCACCTCTACCTCTACCTCCACCTCCACCTCCACCTCCACCTCCACCTCCACCTCACCTCCAACCTCCATTTCTGGCTCCACCGGCAGAACACAGATAAACTATGCTGCTCCCATCCCACGCCGAAGGATAACCATTGAAATGGAGGACGAGGATTTCTTTGAGGAACCGGAATCCATCAATCGTCTGGGCTGCCAGAGCGACATGGTGGCTGTGGAGGAACTTGATCCTGGCACCATCTCGGATTCAGATCAAGTACTCGGTGTCCACGAGGTGTTTGCCAACGACAAGGAGCCGGAGGATTCCTCCAACATCACACCTGAGTCTGTCCAGTTCGAAATTGACTGGACCACTCCAGTATGTCCACCTCCACCTCCGTTTTATTCTACTGATTTTCTCCCAAACAGAGGGGCCTCTCTTTGGACCGTTCCCTCATTCACGATCTTCAGCAACGGAACCTCTCCCTGCGCGTTATGCAGACGCGCGACCCCCGTGTTGTTGTCGGTCTTGATGGTCGACGCAATCACACAGTGGAGGCCACTGATGTCGACCGTATCACCTGCCGAAATGGACGCCTCAACGGCTTCGCTATCAATGGTCTTGCAGCATCATTCCAAAGTGTTTTCGGTCACCCCACAGTTCCACAAGCGGCCCGAGCCAATGAATGCGCTGTTTTGACAACCTACGACCTCCACCGGGTGCGATACAAGGCCTCAGACGCGACGCTTTGGCGTAACCTGAGTCACACCAAGTACTGGGACAAGCCCTTGTGGCTGATTCCTATTCATCGAGCAGCGGAAGAACACTGGGTGTTTGTAGCTGTTTCCGTACGAGACCAACGTCTCTTTCTTTTTGATAGTTTAGCACAGAGGCGAGGTTGGCGTCAGGATATTCAGGTGTGTTCCCGTTTACTAACCTTCTAAAATCACTAATTCTAGACAGGATGTCTTGGTCTTGATAACACGGATGGTTGTTTTAGCCAACCGCCACCACCATGTCCTCCATGTAACTACCCAAGATCCCAGTGAGCCTTGGATCATACGCCCACTCTTTACAGTGGTATGTTGTCCTGCTGCACCTCACATTTAGTTGGAGCTCACTAATTCACCAGAATGAGCCGCGCCAATCCAATGGGCATGACTGTGGACTTTGGGTGTTAAGCGTGATGGGTGCTATGTTGCGGGGTTATGCAGACACCTCGCTTTCCGAGGCAGAAATGGGACACGTGCGGCGCGTTTTTGCGGACCATATACTTACTCTTCCGTTCACTGGTCCCCGAACATTAGATGAATCATAATACATTCTTTCTCGATATTGTGACAGGAGGTGACAGAGGTGGCAGAGGTGACAGAGGCAACACCTTCTCACGCGAACCTTTAAACCTGTGTTTCCGAGACAGACATAGACGAGTGCGCCGTATTTTTTGCAGATGGGATACTTACCCTCAATGCCCTTACTGGTCCCCGACTAGTAAATGGATCATAATATATTCTTTCTCGATATTGTGATGGAGGTGACAGAGGTGACAGAGGCAATCACGCAAACCTTTAAACCTGTGTTTCCGAGTCAGAAATAGACGAGTGCGGCGTGTTTTTGCAGATGCCCCTTACTGGTCCCTGACCAGTAACTGATTCTTGATATCATATCGAAGTGGAGGTGACGGAGGCAACACCTGTACTTCAACCTGCGTTTCGTTTCACGTCTCACACGAACCTTGAAAGGATACAAACAGCTGTTGTAATAAATTGCACACGAGGTGTTTGTACGTCAGAAATGGGAGAAATGGTACGAGATGTTCAAGTGACTACAGCATGAATTTGAGATAGTAGAGGTGGTGGATGGTACGGGCTTGCCACTGAATGTAGACCTGCAGCATTGTATGCTCCCGGGACTGATGGAAAGGGTCGTATATGGTAAGATTGCGCACCCGCTCCCAGTCTTTCAACAACTCCACAACTTCTTCCCTCAAACTTCCCATGGCCACCTTCCAGCCTGCTCCAACTGAAGTCTGAGCGTCGTTGAACATCACGCTCGTTCTGCATGCGCATGCGATCACCGTGTACCACTTTCGAGAGGTTGTGGGTGAAGCGGAGGTAACCATCGGAGTACGGGTCGGTTCTGTCATCGTCTTCCTCGAACGGAGGCAGTTTTTTCCATCGCGCAATGTCGGAAACATCGATCCAGGCGGCAGCGGAAAGCGCAGCTTCATAGAGAGGATCACCCTCAGGTAGTGGGAGGTCGCACCACGCCAGTAGCACCGGGCTGAGCGGTGGGAGGTACGGAATGGAGGTCAAGGACTGTGTAGGAGGGTGCTGGGCAACTTTGCGGCGCTGTTGTAGTTGCCTCGAAGTACGAACGTCTTTACCTCTAAATAAGAGACTTGTTATTATTCAACAAATAGCGCCCCAGGGGTGAAAAGATTCGCACCGAGGGCTCTGAGCGTACTTGAGGTCATATTGTCGACTTGCTGAAGCCTTTGCGGCAGCGGTAAGATATATAGCACGCCGTCCCATGAATATGGTGGTAGCGAAAGGCAAGGTTCTAATGGGATCTTGGCGACCTTTGGGTCGTTTTCGTGCACGACATTTCAAAAGCCCGGAAAAATTCTACAAAAAAATCATTCAGCATGGGGCATCATCCAGAAACCGGTCCCTCACCTCAAACAAGTCAGTTGCATATGAGGTCGTTCTAGTACAAAAAATAAAGCAGACGACGAGGTTTATACGGCCTGCCATTGGCTGATGGCTTGAGGTAAACGGCGGCGGCGTTGACGTGTAGAGAGAAACCGAGGTCATGTGGGCAGATGGCGGAGGCCCTTGCTCCGCACGTGACTACATCACAGCCGCCTGCATCATCTCCGTAGCCTCCATCTCCTCAATGGCGTCCTCTCCTTCCCACTCCTCTCCCTCCCAGTCCTCTCCCTCCCGGTCGGCGCAAAGCAGGAAAATTAAGTGGTACCTCGATCAACGCGGGCACATGTGCCAAAACCGGTATGTTATTGAAAATATCAACGCATTCGCGCACTCAGAGCCATCTAGTACCACTCTGGTTAGACGGAGGCCCAAGGGTATCGATGTGGACCCCGCCGACATCCAATACCACATCTTCTCTGCGGATACGCTCTCGGAGCTGGTCACCTATCTGCCACAGTGCCAAGAGTTCGCGACGGTGGATTACCAGGCCCTCCAAAACACCCGCGAGATCTTTTACTCAGTGGAGTTCCACCCAAAAATGTTTGATAACCTGTAAGTTGTCCATTTTTAAAAAACCAAGTCGAAGTCAAATTTATACCCCCTCAAGCGATGAGGCAGCGGAAACCTGGGAACGCTCACGCGAATCAGTGGCCAGCCGCATCATGCTGGCCACCTGGGACACCGACCGTGCTCATTGGTTTGGTATTGGCGCATGACGACTTACCATACATCTACGCTATCCCACAAAATGTATCATATTGAAACCCTGCTTAGTATATCTTGAAATTGGTGCACACTCTAAATACACACGAATGAAAGCATTTCGAGTTCGAATTGAATTTGTCGAAAACAGAGGTGGAGACAGAGGCGCAGAGGCCTATGTCACACCTCTACTCTCTACATCGGCGCCTATGTCACCGGCACTCGGTGGAGCCGCTATCAAGTTCCGCACGTGACTCTACCACTCCCTCTTTTCTCTTCGTCTCTCTGCCGTCTCTCTGCCGTCTTCAACAGTGTTTCTGGGCCACCACAAAATTACGCCGAACACGTCCACTCAACTCTGGACACCACACAACATTTTTGACGCCGCACAACAGTTTTTTTTCCGCGACTACACCCAGCCTCTTCAAGTTAATATCACCAGTGTCGGTGTGTATGCGCGCATTACGCGCCTCCATTTTTTTGATAGTCATCTTACAGCCAGTATTTAATACGACAACACGTTAAACGCGTCGCGGCGCCTCCATCGCGTCGCCTCCATCACCTTTTTTGCGCCTCTTTTCTTTCCTCCTCTGTGACTCTTTTGTGTGAATAGTTTTACCCTTTAGTGGGCCAGCCCCTGACCGCCTTTCAGATGGATCCAAACGAACCATCGTCTTGGGAACCCGACACTCGGTTTGGACCGCCCGATGCCCAGCCATCTGACTCCCAGCAGAGCCGGGATCATAGCCCCGACCCGTTTGGGAGCAGCGACTACACCGCCTTCGGTACTGACTACTGGGCTCAGGCGTCCCTTCCCGGCGACTTCGTCATGCCCCCGGTAGAGACCTTGCAAGACGCCGGCATGAGTCTGAGTGATATCGACCATGCGCTTGGTTCCGATCTCGGCGACGAGCTCGATGAGCTGGAGTCGTCTGTCGCTGGCACACCCTCACCCAAACGCCCGCTTGTGGATCGTTTCGACTACAGGGACCAAGTCGGCGGCGGGAGATGGCCGGAAGAGCAAATCGGCGGCAGATGGCGGGAAGAGTCGCCGTCCCTGCCTGCAGGAGACCAGGTTGGTGGTGGCAGATGGCGGGAAGCGTCGCCTCTGCCCGAAAGGGACCAGGTCTCCACCTACTTCCGGGCGAAGGTCCGCCCTACGACTAATGCAAGCCCCGTCTCCCTTGCCTCTGTCGCTCGGAGACAAAAGGCTGCTGCCGCTGCTATGCCGCCCCCTCCGCCTCCCACTGGCGACAACCGCGAGCCCCGCCACCAAAAGGCCCCCGCCGCTGCCATGCCGCCCCCTCCGCCTCCCACTGGCGACAACCGCAAGCTGCGCCACCAAAAGGCCGCCGCCACTGCCGTGCAGCCCCCTCCGCCTCCCACTGGCGACTACCGCGAGCCCCGCCACCAAAAGGCCGCCCCCGCTGCCGTGCCGCCCCCTCCGCCTCCCACTGGCGATAACCGCGGACCACGCCACCAAAAGCCCGTCGCCGCTGCCCGGCCGCCCCCTCCGCCGCTGGCTCTGGCTGGCAACAACCGCGAGCTACGCCAGCCACCCCCTCCACCGCCGCCTGCTGCTGGCAACAACCGCAAGCCACGCCAGCGCTCGCCGGGCGCTACGGGACGGTCACCTCCGCCTCACCCCTACAACCGGTATCACACGTCGCACGTACAAGCTCCAACCCCAGTTGAGCAGGTCTTCAGCCTCC
Source organism: Mycena albidolilacea (assembly GCA_029282495.1). Taxonomy (NCBI): domain Eukaryota; kingdom Fungi; phylum Basidiomycota; class Agaricomycetes; order Agaricales; family Mycenaceae; genus Mycena; species Mycena albidolilacea. The sequence goes on along the minus strand of JARIHO010000150.1, from coordinate 121,357 downwards.
ATCCGCCACCCCGACCTGCAGGCGGCGAATTCTTCGAAGCAGTCGGCTCGCCAACTCGAGTCATCCCCCATCTTTTACGGGGGGGTCTCCCAATGGATGCAATCGGGCGCCGCCCAATGCTCTCGAAGGGCCCGCGCTCTCCGGGGAAACCCCGCTCAGCCGATGTGATGCGGAGGCGGTCTTCGTTGCTCCGCCGCACCCCACCACCACCTCCTCCTGCTCCAGGAACGCCGCCACCTCCTCCTGGCAACCTGCACGCCGCCACTTTTTTTCCCCTGCACGCCTGCCACCTCCTTCTGGCGACCGCACCCCGCCACCTCTTCCTCGGGGCTCTGTAGTAACTTACACCAACGGCCGTGCCCGTGCACCGCTGGCTCATTCCACCCCGCGCGCACATTCTGGGCCATCGTCCCGGTCCCAGTCCGGGATGTTGATGGAATCTCCAGCCAACATGGCGCCAGAAGACATCAGTATCATGGGTTACCAGGGTACTCTCGATGACTTCCGCACCAACGAGGACTTCGGGTTTGCTCACATGGCGGTGCCTTCACCTCCTGCCCATTTCATGTCCCCACCTCCCGCCAACTTCTCAACTTCACCTCCCGTCGACTTTGAGGCGGACGAGATGGAGATGGAGGAGATGGAGGAGGTGGAGGAGGCGGAGGAGGCGGAGGAGGTGGAGGAGATGGAGGTGGAGACGTCGGATGCGGACGACCCTGCGCCGTCGGGCACCGGCAAACTTACCGCCGCGCAGCAGACTGCGCTCACAACGTGCTTCACCAGCATGATGGAGCTCGTCAACAGCCTGTGCTACGAAAGCAGGGCTGACGCCCGCGCGCGTTCTCCGCGACTTTGGGAAGCAGTACGAAGATACACGTCCCCGCCGCACCAACCCCTGGAACGTCTACCAGCGATATGCGACGCACCACCTCAATCGCCTCAACGAGTTGGTTCGGGCGGGTGCGGAGGAGCCCCTCGTCGATTCCAAGGGAGTCCCGAGGGCTTTTACTCCGACGGAGATCCGTGCTGCCTACTACAGGTTCTTCGACCAGTACAAGTCCGAGAAAGCATGGAGCATCCTGCGGAAGCACATGGAATACGCTGCTGTTGAAGTAGCACCTACAGTCGGAGGTCGCCAGCGGCGGTTCCAGTCCGTGTTCAAGAAGACGATAGGCACGGTATGTCTGCTTGTTTTCTGATTAAACTAAACGAGCCCTTGCTGATGGAATCCGTTTTGCCTTTGCTGCAGGCCGTGACCGTCGAGCAGCGGGACAATTTCCATGTGTTTTACATGCAGATCGGTTCGCATGTGAACCAGGACACCGAGCTCGGTGACGTGTATTACAGCCCGGGGCTGGCCGGCGTATGTTCCTTTCCTTGCTCTCGGGTTTTGAACTTACATGCTTGATAGTTCTTCGAAAAAATGGGCTATACTGTAGACGAAATCTTAGGTTGCGCGAAGACAGCAGCTTTGTAGGTGGCTGTATCAAATGCACCGGTTTTTTACTGACTTCTTCATTAGTGATTGGGAAGTGAAGCGAATGCATGAGCTCAAAGGACGAGCCGTCACGGGCTCCACCTCCGCCGCCTCCACCACTGCCGCCACCTCCACCTCTGCCGCCTCCGCCTCCGCCTCCACCACCGTCGTAGTCAAGGTGGAGCGCGCAAGGGCTCCACCACAAAAGCAAGACTACAGTGGAATGACGGAGGCCGAGAAGAAAGCCGCCCGAAAGGCCCTCACGGCTGAGCGCCTCGCCCGTGGAAAGACGGAGATAAAGGACCTCCGGGACCGCTTGGGTCACATGAGCTTGGCCGACGTGAAGATCAATATCTTCAAGGGGAACAATGGCTTCATGTGGACGATAGCGTGTTCTGTCCTCTTCCGGGCGAACCTGGTGCTACTCAATTTCCCTGGCCTCTTGGCGCGACTTCCAAATGAGGCTGATCCGGACAAGGCTTCCAACGCGTGGCGGCAGGTGGATCGCGAGGCCCTCAACCACGCGCTGGATATGCGGGGAACGTCTGGCGAAGGCTTACGGCTGCAGCGTCTTCCCGAGTCAAAGCCGTACACGAAGGGTTCGTAGCTTTCAGTTTTTCCTCCAATACTTCCGACTGACATGGATTTGGCAGGCGACATTGTCATCTTCTCCCACGACTACAGCGAGCCACCCCCACCCGGTCCCCCCACATCTCCCGCATACATCCGGCACTGGCGCACCTCCAATCGCCGTGCTGTCCCATGCGCCGATACCGAGGGGGGAATGTGGATGGTCATCTATGATCTTGACCGCCCCAACCCCATTATCAGCAAGGTGGCGATGAACGCCCGGACCTTCAAGACGGTCCAGGAGTCCTCAAAGCCAGGGAAGGGGAAGGGGAAGGGGAAGGGGAAGGGGAAGGGGAAGGCGGAGACAGAGGAGGATGATGACGACGAAGCAGAGGAGGCGGAGGGCAACGAGGAGGAAGAGGTGGATGAGAACGAGCTCGATGAGGCAGAGTCGGAGGAGCTGGAGGAGTTTCCAAAGAAGAGAAGGCGCACCACTGCCTCCGCCACCGCCTCCACCTCCACCTCCGCCGCCACCTCCTCCACCTCCACCCGTGCGCAGGCCTCCGGCACCTTGTCGGCCGGGAAAGGTCGTGCCCCGCGAACGAAGAAGGGGACCAAGAAAGCTGTGTCCGCCTCCAAGCGCTCGCTTCCCAAGTCCTCGCCTCCCAAGCGCGCCTCCACAGGTGTGACGACGCGTCGCGCCGCTGCTACGGCCGCCAAGTCAGAGGTTGAGGAGCCTCGACAAGAAGGTGGAGGTCGCCCGCCCGCAGCCAAAAAACAGGCGAAGGTCAGGTTTGAGGAAAGCTCCCCCTGCACCTCGGACTTCTACGCGTCGGACAGCACTGACGACGAGGACCAGCCCGAGCCCGAGGAGACGACGGTGTACAGCCTGAGAGGGGCTCGTCCCATCGGTACGGCCATCAGCAATCCTGATGGTTCGTGGGCGATGTCGCCGGCCGGATCTCCTCCTCCTTCTAAACCCGATGCGCCCGCCAAGAAACGCGGCAAGCCTGAGGCTCCCGCTGAGACCTCAGGAAAGCGTCGTAAAGTGGAGAAGGAGAAGGGTCCCGTCGAGAGCTCGGGGAAGAGCTCGGGGAAGCGCCGCAAAGCAGAGGATGTAGCTGAGCGCCCGCCGGGGAAGCGTCGCAAGGCAGACACACCCACGGCTTCCTCCTCGACGGCCTCCTCTTCCACCAACACCGTGGCCCCCGCTGGTGTCCTGCCCAGTGCCGTCCCCCCCGCTGCTCCTGCTGCCCCCCTGCTCGATCCTGCCGTGGCCTCGCTGTTGGTGGCGCTAAGCAAAATCAACCCGGACACGCTGGCAGCCCTCTCCGGGGCACTCGGCGCCGCTGCGCCGCCTCCTCAGCCGCCGCAGTGAGTTGGTGTGGGTTGGTTCGTCGCCTTTGGTGTGTTTTTGTGTGTATTGTGCTCGCAGGTGTGTATTCGCGTCCCAGCTGCGGCTGGTGTTTCTGAAATTCTTTCTTGATTGTCTCGTGTACCTGTACATAGATATTTTGTATCTAAATCCCTCCCTCCCGTGTATTTCCCCCTTCTTGTAGCCCGCGTATTTCCCCCTTCTTGTAGCGTTCTTGCAGCCTCCGTCGCCTCCTTTCTTGTATTAATACCTTGTATACTGGTCTTATCTTGGACTATGACAATGCAATTCTTGTGTGTATGTAACCTGTCTGAGTTTGAGAACGTGGATCAGAGTAACGGTGAATTGGGGAGGTGTTGGAGGCGCGGTGTCGGACAGCAGCAGAGGCCGCCAAGTGATGCGCTTGTCAGTGGCACTGATGCACGTAAGAGAAGCACCTCCTCCACCTCTGTTTGACCCCTCTTAGGTACGTTGTCCTACCACTAACTAACCAGCCTAACAGGCCTTGTACATAACGAAAACGTAGCTGGCTTAGGTGCCCATATCTGGACCAAGCAATGAGTACTTTATAATGAGTCTCTGGCCGTCATGGTGTTGGGGTTGAATCTCCTAGATCAGATCCTTTCAAGAGAAGGTCGAGTTTTCGATTCCGCCTGGCGGCAGCAGGCAATAGTTGGGATGGGGCGTGCCACCCCGGCCCACCCGTGAAATCCTACCCAAAACGACTTTGGCCCCACGTCAGTAGCTCCACTCCGGGATTTAGTTTTTTTCTGTTCATTTGTCGTCGGTCTTTCAGAGACAATCACCAGTCCGAAAATTCACGGACGCTTACAGTGAACCCTCGGTTGAACATTCGTGGTTCTTGACGCCCGAATCAGTGGCTGTGGCGATCAAAGCCATCGCGCTGCTCTTTGTTTTCTTCCATGTCGGGCTCTTTAGCATTCCTTGCTTTCTTTTTTTGTTTCATGTTTCTTTCTCTTTGTATGCTATTTATTCACCACAGGCCCTTGACGCTGCGCCCCCACCCACTCGTCTCTCCAAACACCAACTCTGCTAACTTGAACTTGACTCTGTCAACTCCCAGATATCACCTCAGAGTTCTCTGAGATGTCGGTTTTAGCAAATGCAGCGAACAGCGCCGTACTGGATTTCGTTAAAAGCACGAAATGTAAACCTCCCCCACTGCAACCTATCGCTTTGGAAGGCTGGGAATCGATTCTTGACGAGTCTACGGAGGATTTGCTCCGTGATGACCGCTTGACGATAGGCACGGAAGTCCTCGACTTTGCCCTCTTTATGATTTTGTATGAGTGGCCCAGTCTTTGCGGGAAGCCGCCCATGTTCCTCCAGGTGCGAGCACTCAGCGGCTGGCTTGTGCCGCTGACCCGATAGACCTCAGGTTATACGTCAAGCCGTTACACGTCCAGATACTCTCAAAGAACTGGTTCTTAAGATGTGTCCACGTCTGACCAGTCGGCATTCTCAACTTGACGCTGGATTTCGGTATTTTGTGGGATATATTTGGGAGACCGCATCCAGGAACCTCGACTGGGTGGTGCCGTGGCTCAGGACCATCTTTGGTCCACTTATCGAGGTCGCCGTGGATGCTGATGATGCGAAGTATGTACCTCCTCACCTATTTCATATGTCTGGACTGACAGGTCTTCAGCCAACCAAGGAAATTAAACGCAAAAATCATAGAGAATAAACGAAAGGAGTCACGCTCCAGTGTGTCCTTTGTCGTGTTTTTATCTTCCGACAATAAACATACCCTGCAGTTGTGCGTTTTCTCAAGGACCTCAAGGATTTTCAAGCACCTGAAAAGGATGTCGAATACTACGACACATCGAAATCCTATCAACGCAAAACCACACTCTCTTCTCCTCCTGTAAGGATTTGGGTTCGATTCTTTGGATCGAGCTGTATTTCCGATCCTGTTATAGCTTCCTCCCCTCGATTCTCGTGAACTAAGTCCCCTCGATCCCGCCGTCTTGGTCCGAACGCGCTTCCCGTCGACACCTACTAAGCAAAGCTACGAGCCTGACCGCGGACTCGATGTACGCACCATCATATCCCCCTTGACAGATAATCAACTGCTGCTGACTCTTGTTAAGGGCTTTGTCGTATGGTCCCTCCCCAGTCCCAGCCCTCTCGAGAGGGAGCTTAGGACGCCGGAATTTACGAAAGAACGCCCGTACGATAACGAAGTGCTGTGGATCGGTTCCATTCCAGTCGTATATTCACTAACAGAGTTTTATACGCACCAGGAGTTTATGCCGGCGGTCCAAGCGCTACTCCTTCCATTTCAGGTGCTTCGGTCCTTACAAAATTAAATTGGCAATGCTAACCGAATTCGAACGTCTACAGTACACTCCTCCGGGGCAGGTATGGATATTTATGCTCCTCTTCCCGAAGTGTTGCTATCTAAATGTTTATTATTCCAGTCCACTCGCAAGGAAAAGGGCAAGGTAAGCCACCTTCTCCATTTTGCTGTTGAACATGAAATCCAATGTCAACCAGAGCGTTGCTGGTCCCAGCAACTCCATTAAAGCTTCCGGTGTCTCGGCCGAAGTGGGTAATCGCCTGCCTTCTTCGAATATGCCTATTGAAATCTTCGCAAGGCACCCCCGTTCGCCCAGAATCCTTTCTGGCAGAACCGCATCCCGTTGACTCCTAACAACCGAAACAATTCAATCAAACCATTTGATGAACGGGAATGAGGATGGATGTTTGCTTTACTTCCAAACGATAAACGGACAGCCTTGTTACTTCCCTATAATGTATCCACAGGTCTTTTAGACCGTCGCCAACAATTGATTATTATTTAGTATGCTTGCAGAACAGCAATTTCGCCGGTCTCAGCCTGTAATCGAAGTGCTTTATTTTATCGCCCGTTCAAAAATTACATTGGGCCATCTTTTCAAATGTTTTCCGGAAACCGGTGAGGCTTGGGGGCGAACTTGCAGGGAAACAAACCTCGGAACCCCGAGTTAACACGTTTCATATTTTCATACCTGTTACTGGACTAATTCAAACCGCAACAGAAAAGGTTCGTTGTGCTCCTCCCTCGACTTCATCTCGCAGCGGCACGATGCCTCTTTCCTCCGCAACCACCTTCTTCTTCCAAAGCACACCCGCGAAATCTCCGCCCTGATAGTTCTTGGCGGGGTCCGGATACTCAGAACGGTCACCGAGCATCAGACTCATGTTCGTGAAACTTTGGTATGGATCGGTCGACCCAGACTGCATTAGCCGGGCAGATGTATCGGCAAGGCCCTCCACTGTGAATATGGGTTGCGCAGGAGGGAAGGAGGCTGGCATTTCCAGCTGCATTCCGCTTCGGAGGACTGGCGCCTTGGCGCCTGACGGCGCGAGGTAGTGCGCGACAGGGCGACCAAGGGTCGTGTTGGCCACCACGGTAATTGGAACCGTCGTCTCGAGTGTCATAGTGCGATACCACCTGGAGGCTGGGGCAGCAGGCTTGCCGACTGGAGTATACATGTCCCACAGGCCTTCTTCATCCGTCTCCGCAGCGTCGTCGGCGTCGTCGGTTGATAATGACTTGACGTGATCTGGATACAAGCACTTGACGACGTCCCACGAGTACATGACGCTGAGGCGGAAGTGCAGGAAGGTTTCGCTGGTGGAATAATACGAGGTAAAATCCACCGGGGTGTCACCCGAAACCTCGATCTCGAAGTCAAAGTATGGCTGGGCAGGTGTTATAGGCTTTTGCATGAGCCCCACACCCATACTGCGCCAAAGATGTGCTTGGACATCGTCCTCGTCATCAAATAATGTGGCATAATCTACCGACTCCGCGTAGAGCTCGCGGTCACCAGTCCCTTGACGACAGGCCCCAGACGTAGCGCTAGAAAATTCCGCATCCCCGCCGGCCGCAGCCCGAGCCTGCGCCCAGTGATCGCGGGTTAAGCTCCTCAGGTCGACCTGAATGTCGGAAATGGCTGTTGATCCTTCTCTGATAGCGTGTACCGTCACCCGCCCTCTTAGTGGCCGGCCTGGGATACAGTATCAGTTAAGTAGGTGCAACGTGCACGAAATGGGTACCCTTTTCGACGACATTGCCTTCCGCCAGGTTTATCTCCGCACGGAACACCGAGCGCTGCGCTTCAGGTAAGCATTTCTCCAGATCCTTGTCGTGTTTTCTTGACACCAGATCGCCCATTTCGCAAAGGTTCAAATACTCAAATGTCGAATTGCGCGTGAAAGGCGCCTGAACATGGGGTTGGGACGAGGGGATGAACGCTGTGTGGCCTGCTGGTACATTCTCAGTACGCCCGTCAGTGAACGTCACGACCTAGCTCTTGGTCAGGTATCGTAATTTCTTCAAATAAAAAACGCGTACTGCGGTGTAACGATAACCGAGATTGCTGAAAGTGTGCCGCGAAATGGGACCGTATAGTGAACGGTACACCATGACTACCGGAGGGTAATTCACAGCCGGAACCGCGACGGTAAAGGGGGTGACGATGGGCAGGGAAAGGTCTGGGAAAACATGAGAAATACTGTACGGTCAAAGCACTAAAGCCAATTACGGACCAGGATTATTTTCAAGGAGAATCACCTCAGTTGACCACCCTCTTCTTTCCTCTGCTTGCACAGTCCACAGGCCGGGGTCGCTTAGGCCTTCTTCGTGTGCTTGATAGTCCATTATGATGTCGCTCCCCATCCAGTCCTCATACCCAACCGGTGCGCTCTCTTTCGAGACACGCACCTCCGGGAGGACGGCTCCCTTTTTCAGGAATTTGAATTCGCCAAATTCATCGAGCTGCAGACGTAGTGCCACGGACGCAATCTGGTTTGCGCATTCTTTCCGCGTAACTTTGAGGCGGAGCTCGCCTACCCAATATTGTTTGACACGGGGGAAGTTGTTTCACGAACAGTCTGCGACGCACCGCGAGAAATGTGGTCTGGTGAGAGGTCTTCGGCGCGGACCCAGGCACGGACGGCGCAAGGTTCAAGTTGAGTGATCCATTGAACTCCAGATGCTAGAGAAACGGCGAATGCTGCGACACATGAGAGGAGCAGCAGGGGAGTTTTCATGATGTTTGAGTGGAACTTGAGCAGACTGCTGTGCCTTTTAAACCGCGATTCTATTGAACGCTTGACGACAATTGAGTTACCCACTGTCAACGTCAACCAGTGGGATTTGCCACTAGTGTTCCCCTGGCTTGGCTTGGCCCGCAAGCCATGGCTTTGGCTTGGCTTTGGCTGGCTTAGGCTTGCAAAATAAATCCTAGGCCAGGGCCAAAGCCAGAAGAAGCCAGGGCCAGGCCAAAGCCAGTGGCTTGAGCCATGGCTTGGGCTCAAATTTTCACAGGGCATTACTTTCTGTTTCTGGCATGTTGCGAGTGATATAGAGATATCTGTGCATTGATCACATCTTTTAGAAACAAAAAGGACCTGGATAACCGACCGCAATTGAACTTTTCCAATGGTATCAGTTCAGGGAAGATAGGGCGCATGGAAGGGTCCCATTTGTCGAGGATTCATTTTGAATTTGTGAGTGATGTAAACAAGATGTAAGTGTGTATTCCAATTGCACAAAAAAATTGTGTTCCCTAGCATAATTCAACTTGGTTTGGGGATACCTTTTGAGGCCATGGCTTGACTGGCTTGGCTTGGCCACCCAGAAGCCAGGGCCAGGTCAAGCCAGCATGATGGCTTGGCTTGGCTGGCTTGCTGGCTTCAGCCAAGGCCAGTGAAACACTAACTGTGACTCACAACGGCCATTGGCTTGGAGAGGATGCTGCAGAGTATGCCAGCAGGAATCAGATGAGATATTGAGAGCAGGCTAGAGCGGAGCCATCGTGTCCAGTCAATTGAAACTTCGAACCTTGCTCTTCAAATGACCGACTCTCTTCAAGTCATTGTCTTTTCCGGAAGTCAACCTGGAGTCCTTTCCAAAACAAACCGCAGCTCAGAAAAGCGAACTCGAAGCAAGCCCTTACCATTAACAGTTGTTCGGCATTGGCTCAACCCGGCATTTTTGGAATACGAGGAAAATCGGTCGGTCGCCTTTCGCTTAAAACCTAAAATCGACAAATGCAAATGGATGTTATATGCGTCTCCGTTGCGAAAATATGGGGAATAAATGTGAAAATGCAGAAAATAGGAACGAACACCGCGGCCCCTGGCGTAGCCTACCCTCGCCAGCCGCGAGCCGAGGGCGCCTCCGTACTATCAACAAGCACCCTCCTCGGACCAATCTTCGTCGCAGACGGAGCAGGCAGCTTCGCCATCACCCTCGTCCGCGACCCCGACTTCCCCACAATACTCGCTTCCACCCTCGCCTTTTTCGTGACCCCGCCCCTATCGCCCGCGCCACTCAGCGGGGACGACACCTTCGGCAGCCCCACCAGCTTGCGCTTGAGCCGCCCCTCCCCGTTCTCCTTCTCCCCGACCGCCTTCGCGCCCCGTGCCCCCGGTGCGTCTGCCACGCGCCCCTTGCCCTTCTCCTGCGCCGTGAAGCGCGCGTTGCTCGGCTCCCGCGAAAATACACGGCCGGGCACGGGCACCGATGCCTGTGCCTGCGCCTCGGGGCTCTCGGGTGGAGACTCCGACACGCCCAGCTCCTCCGCAAGCGTCATCTGCCGCACTGGCGGTACCTCGGGGAACAGCGCGTCCACGAGCGCAGGCCCGCCCGCGTCCGCCTCGAGCAGCGCCTCGAGCGCCGTCGACGTCTCTCCCGTGTCCGCGCTGCTGAAGTCGCCGTCGGTCGGGGTGGCGGGGGAGTTGCTCAGCATGAGGATGCGGCTGAGCGGGCTGGGCTTGGCGGGGGAGTAGGCGTGGATCATGCGCGGCATGAAGGGCTTCGCCATCGGGAAGGGCAGGCGGAAGTTGGATGGGGTGGAGGGGCCTGGCACGGGCGCCGGTGACGGAGACAGAGACGGCGCGGGCGGCTGGGGAAGCTCAAGTAGTGGTAGTGGCGAAGAAGAGGAGAGGATGAGCGCGGGAGCAGGGAAGGCCGAGCTAGGCGAAGGCGGAGGTAGGACGAATGAGGTGGGGAGAAGCGACGAGGCCGCCGAGGTGAATGATGGTGCCTGCAGCGGTGGCAGCACTTCCGTCTCGAAAGCGGGCTGGAACCTTGGGGGGGATACGAGAGACGAGCGCCGCGATACGCGAGTCGTTTTCCGGTTAGCACCGGCCTTTCCAACGGCGACCCCCTTTGCTGACGGCTTGCGTGGTGAGTTGTGGCCTGCCTTTCTGCTTGTCGATGCTTTGAGAGGCGAGGGCGGATTGGGCGTGGGTGGAAGCTCCGCGAGCATCTTCTCTACTTCCCATGAACGTTTTTCATCCAGCAGTTTCATCCGTTCAGCCTGTCCCGGGAGTATAAGTTCTCGCTCAATAAATGTATCGCAAAATGGTACCTCCAAGGCGGCCTTCTCTTGTCCCAGTTTCAAAGCGGCGTCTGTAAAATTTCTGCGTTCTAGCTCGAGTTGTGCCTTGATCTTCTCCAGTCGCTCTTTCTCGGCGTCTCTGACGGGTGCAATCATCAGGTCTACGCTCGCGTCCGCAATGTCGTTATGCACGATTCTGGGGTCTCCCGCGAATTGGTCAAACACGGCCTGCGTTTGCGCAGCTTGGGCCACTGACGCCTTTTGAGAGCGCTCTGTTCCACAGATGAGTAGAAGAATCGAGGGCAGAAGGTGGACATACCGATTTCAGCTTTGAGGCTCTCAATGACACCCTGAAGTCGAACGAGCTCGCCGTCGGGAACCGAGACTGGCATCGCAGATGGAGAAGGGGTGACGACGGTAGCGTGAGGATGTGTTACGGCTTCTCGGAGCCCAGCGAGCAGCGATGCCAATTTGTCGTTGGCAGCATCGTGAGATGCCATCGGGAAAAGCGTCGACAGTGTAAAAGGAACAGGCTGTGTCACCGTCCATGAGTATACGAAGTCACAAAAAGAAGCACTCCATACCTCGTCCTCCCGCTCCGATCTGCGTGCAAGGTATAGCATCGATTGCGCTTCGTTTACGGCGCCAAGGAGCAGTCCACGGAGCCTGGCATTTTCTTGACTGAGCCACTGTCGGGCGTCCTCAGCCTGCTCAAGTGCGACCTCTGTCAGCTCAGGCCCCTTTCCAATGACTTCTGTGCCGACCACCACTTTGAGGTTTGCGCATTTCAGACCACTTGACGCGGCCGACAGTTTTGCTTGCATGTCCGAAAGCTTTCCCCATCGCTCGACGATGCGTTCTACTTCCTTCTCTTTCTTCTTGAGCTCGGTTTGGTGGGTGGCGCGCACCGCCTGCAAGGCCGTCCGCGCGCGCTGCAGTTCCGCCAGCGTGTTTTTGTGGGCAGCTTCGGAAGCCTGCAATAATCGTGTTGTGGCGCTATATGCATTCAATCGTAAGGGCTTGTTCATAGTCCACGCGAGCCACGCACGTTAACCGCGACTTGTGGAGACTCGCTTCGCGTTCCGCGTTTGCTGCGGCGTCCACCGATGTGCGATGCATCGTCGTGAGGCGTTCATGGTCGTAAGATAGCGTCCGCAGCTTCGTGGTCAGGTCTTCCGTGCGCGTCATATCGTCCTGCGGTCGTGATACTTTAATAGGGCCCATAAGGATCTGGATCTGGCTTACTACTCTCTGGCCGAGCATACCCAGCAAGCATTTCACCACCCGCTCGAGGTCTGCGTTGCCTATGCCAACCAGGGAGAGACCAGGGGCCGGCGCGAAGCCGTGGGCAACGAGTTGTGAGTTGATGAAGTCGAGACTGGACGTAGAGTTCATGGAGGATGCATCTGAGAACGGGGAGCCAAAGCTCGGGTCTTCGAGTCCCCAGTGAACCCCCTTCTTTGGCGTTTGCGCTTCGGCCGCCATCTTAAGGGCGTCGGTGTCACGGTCAAGCTTGTTGAACGCGGTCATGTGACTACATCCGCGCGTATCAACAGGGCGGGCAAAATAGTCAAGGGCCGCTACGTGGAAACTCGAGCTACTCAAAGCGGGAAGAATTTTGTTTGGATAAATATAGTACCAAATTCTCCGCTGTAATATTTGCTGGAGGGCAGCAGGTGGAACAAACCTAACCTCCCTATTCGGCAACATGCGTGATTGCATCAGCCCATCAAGAGGCTTGAACCACAACCGCCATGTCTTCTGGATCCAGCGTGCAGCACCTGCGGTCGCTGAATCCACTTCACGGTACCCAGTGAACCATACAGCTGCGTTTTATGCCATCACATTCCAGTTGCTTTGCAGGGACGGCAGCGGGTGCGAGCTGGGTGCAAGCTTGCGGGCACCTCAGGCCAGTCATTGGGATCTGTCGACCTTGGGACGGATCCAGGCACTCGTGTTATGCACAATTTTGATCCGTCGCCGATTACAGACAGATCGTAAAAGGCGACTAGGAACCCATTTTGGTCGGGATCACGTTTCGGGCTGCCACAGTGCCAGCGCCGCGGCAGTGTTCAAATCGAATCATCACGTATTTGCGGAGCTGGTCTGCTGGCCAAACGGACTGGAACATCGGCGATAACTTACCCCCGACTTTGATATACACTCCGCGAAACCAGTGAAATTTTAGAACGGTGCAATGTCCTCCAAGTTTCCGGAGACAAACTGACTCGACTTCTGTGAAATAATTCCCTCTGAACAATTCCACCTCTCCACTCGAAAATTTCTGTGGGTTGACCTTATTCGCCTCCGATATCGACTGGCGACTGTTCGCTTCAAACTGAAACTTCCTCCCCACAGCCCTCGTTTGCCTCTCGGGCCCCTCATCGTACATGCACACACTACGGACACACGATCAATAAATGTCTAGCTTCGACTGGCCACCTACTACGCGCAAAAACAAATCGGGCGCATAACTTGCCCGGCAGATAATTCGGGTCGCCGCTGGCTATGATAACTTGGAGTCGCCACACGGTAAATCTTCTCGTCAAGATTCATCGTCCAAGAGCGATTTTCATCGTCGAATTCCCGAGCAATGAATGGTTGATTAGCAGTCCACGTTTAGATCACATTTGTGGCAACATCCGTCGGTGCCTGTTTCATCCAGGCGTCAAAGCATGCGTACCTTCTGTACGCACGTCCTCTGATTTGTACTGCACAGCACCATACGATATCTCGCACCGTCGAGCTGGACGGGCCTGGATGCCGTACAAACATTGTGACCGGGCCTCCCTCTGCATGAATGTACGGCCCTCTTGGACTATAAAGACCAGCGGTAGCTCCAAGGTCAAAGCATTGAATTCGAACTCTTTCGTCTTCCCTCTTCCTTTCTTCCCTACCGAGTTCCCTCCAGCACTCCCCAGTCGACCAGATTATCATGTTCTCGGAGTCAATCGCCGCCTTCGTCGTCCTCAGCATCGCTCTGTGCTCCACGCCCGTGCTCAGTACACCTTTGTCTGACAAAGTCGCGGAACTGCGCCTCGACCCCACCGCCGTAGATCGCCTCAACAGCTTGACCGACCAACAGGTACTTACTGCACTTCTACCTTTATTACCGGTCAAGTTGATAAAGCGCCCCAGTTTGTGTTCGACTTCTTCAGCCCACCGGCGGGTGTTGTTACGGGCGCGGCGGGGCACACCGTCGCTGCGACCTCTGGGACTTTCCCCGCGGTGGTTGGGAACGGTGTCGCCATGAGTGTGTCTCTTTCATATTCTTTAGTTCGGAAACTCTGAACTGACTGCGTCGTAGCTGTCGGCTTCCTGGGCCCGTGCGGAATAAACACGCCTCATACTGTACGTCTAAAGCGAGTGCCGCTCATTCTGATGCTGAATGAAAAGGACAGCATCCCCGGGCCACGGAAATCAACCTCAGCGTGAACGGAACGCTGCGTACGGGCCTGCTCACGGAGAACGGTGCCCGCTTTGTGATGAACGACCTCCCGCCGGGCTCCATGACGATCTTCCCCCAGGGTGCAGTGCATTTCGAAATGAACGATGGATGTGGTGAGCATATCTTGTTCTATTGTACGGGTTAACCGCTGATTTATTTTTCAAAGAACCGGCCATGTTCGTAGCCGCGTTCAACGGTGAAGATCCGGGTGTTTCGTCGCTCGCGCAGCGTTGTAAGCTCCTTGAGTCCAAGTCTTGTATTTGAGTCTGATTCAAATTGGTTTATTCCAGTCTTCGGTCTTCCGGTCGATATTGTTGACGCTGCGTTGGGTTATCCCGGAGTGCAACAGGTAAAAGGACTTGAGTCCAAGGTAACTCACCTGCCCCCAATTTAGCTCGCAGTGTGCGCTAATCCACAACCGTATAGATTCCCGACAATATCGCTGTCGGTACGGATGAATGCCTTAAGCGTTGTGGGCTCGCCCGCCCGCCCGCCCAGCCCACTGCGCAGCACCAACCGCGTGTGTCTGGGAACGCTTTCCCGACCAATGCCGTTGGCTCGGATACCGTTTCTGCTCAGCCGACTCAAACACCTGTTTCCGCCAATTCGACAGTAGCCTCCGCTACCGAGGCGGCCAATTCCCCTGTTGCTAGCTCCACCCAGAGTGCCAACACCACTTCCAGCACTGCCTAAATATCGTACCCACCGGTGCTAATACTGAGTAAATTTCGTCTGTATATTTATACCCGTAAATTCGGATAGCGTTAATATTCTGGGCCAATCAAAGTCAAGTTGTGCCTAGCTCTGGATTGCAAACATTATTGGCTGACTTTGAATCATTAATTCGGTATACTTGGGCAATTGGACACTTCCTGGCTTGAATTTAATTGAACTTGTTAGAATTGTATTGACAGTTGTGCATAGAGACTCTGTTTCTCCCTATCACATCTCCTCGTTGGCCGTCCATTGGATCAACCAAAGTTCAACGGCGCACCATTTATGACCAACAATTATCAACACGGTACAACCGAGGTTCAACTCAGTTACTCTGCTCAAACAAATTGCACCAAGATTGCACAATGTGGAACGATTATCTGAGAAGCACCCTGAAGCCATCAACAATATCAAGGCCCAAAAAGGAAACGCCGATCAACGCCGATCAAAGTTGATCCGCGGTGTCAAATAAAGGCGTCACTGTTTCCGAATCCAGTTGGACTTTCGTTATATTCCAGGGACCAGTATGTGCCCCGGAGTGTTCCTTGCTTGATCCTGTATTCGATCTGTGCTTGATCCTCTCGAGCTTCTCGCGACAATGACTGCAGCGCCGTCAGTTACTTAGCCCCGAGGGCTTTTCCGCTCTTTTCCATCACTTCCAATTCAATTCGCACAACAAACTGAGGTCAGAATTCTCACCATAGTCCGCTTTCCGTAGCGAGAGGCCCGTTGGAGGTGGTTTTTTCTCTACCAGATCCCAAAGCTGGCATTGCTGCCGAAAAACTGTTGAAACTTGCTTGAAATACTCTCGGGTCACCTGTGATGCGTGCACGCTATCGCGGTGCTCTCCGATACATCCGGTTGGCCGTTTCGCCTCCGCTTATCCTGTCAGCCTATGAGAAAAAAAGTCTGGTTAAAAAAATCATAAACATTTGAACTCGCTGTAAAACATGAATTTGGTCACAACAACTTGAGTTCCTTCCCCACTTCCCGACTCGACTTGAACCATGCTTTCCTTCGCTTCCTTGCTGGCCGTTGCTCTCGCTGCCACCGGTGCCGTCGCTACCACGACTTCCACCGCTGTCGAGTACACCGTCACCGACACTTGATCTGTGCGCGGTGGTGCAGTTCCTTGGATGCTAACGCCATGCTGATTTTCCGCCCCAGCTCCCCTGCCTTGGCTTGAGCGTCTCTGCTTCCCGTATCGCCATCGTCCAAGATGCGCTCGCGAGCGGCGAGTACGCTGTAGTTCCCGATCTCGTAAGTTGTCCAGCTTCGCGCCGCACCCGCCAACTCACCGGCAGCCTTTCGAAAACTGCGGATCCGCCGTGTTCTACGTCAACAGCGCCTCAACCTCAGTCAGCTACACGGCGTACGCCGTCGATGCCAACCTCGGACTCGGACCCGTGAGTTTCGCGTTTCTTTCCATTTGAGAAGGTCCTCTGATGCTGTTTTATACAGGCCGCCTTCGCCGAGTCCTCTGGCGGTGCGAGCTCGTTCACCGCAATCTACAACGTATCCCCCGCCAACGGCCGCCGCCGCCTTATGTAACCTCGTTCATATAGATTCGCGGTGTTGTGTCCATATCAGCCAAAAAACAATATATTTGTGGCGGATTGCTAGTCCTACGAGTCATCCAATAATGGTTCTCCGTGCAAACCGAGTGTATTACATCATGCGCTATTGGATCTGAGACTGAATAAGAACTTGAATAGTTTTTATTTTGAAAAGTTCTCACATTATAAATTAATCGGAACGTTGTTCTATCATCTAATAGACCTCCCGTGACCGCTCCCGCACACTGGCGACGTATGGTTCCGCACATCGCAACGCAAGAATGCGCCCATCGCCCATCTTCACCAAGATGCGCGGCTCAGCGGATAGCAGGCGAATATTAGCACCATGTACCGTCTGCGCGTGAACGCCATTGTCGATACGCCAGACGCGTAATCCGGTCGCCGCAAATGCAAGCAGGTATGGTGCAGCCAGAGCTGCAGGATTTCCAGTGTCAGCCGGTAAAATAAACAAGTAGATGGCGCGTACCGAACTGCTTGGCGGGCTCCTCCCACCGGATCGCGAAATCGGCTTCGAACGAAGTACCCGCCTTGTTCATGTAGAACGCGCAGCCTGGACGCATTGTGAGCCAGGAGTTTGTCGTTTAAAATGGAACGCACGGTCGTAGCACAGAAGGAAGCGCTCGTCGACCCGGAACATCGCCCGACATTTTTTGTCGTCGAAAGTGGGCAAGGCGGGGCCCACTGGTACGGGGAAAGTGACGAGCGAAAGCGGGTCGACACACTGGAAACCCGTGCGCAGGCTCGCGCCGATAGTCTTGTTCCAGATGTGCACCGAGCGCGCTCGATCGGGAAGGTAGAAGGAGCGTAGGTGCCGTAAGGTGTGTGTCCCCGCGCCAGCGGGGGACTCGACAACCTCCATGAGCTTGAAGTGGCTGCTAAAGCGCCCTGAATGGACAATACAAACGACACGCTTGCCAGCGTGATCTCCGACCTGAAAAAAGCTCGTATCTGAGGAAACGACGGTTAGGCGCCGATAAAGGAGCGCCGGGGTGCTACTCGTGGCGAGGTGGAGGGGCCCCACAAGCAGACGTTGTCCTGGTGATAGTTAGGGTGGAGTCAATGTATTTTGTACCCCACGAACCAGACAGAACGAGCAACAGGTCGTGGCTCTGTAAGGCGTCGATCTGAGAGACTGCTGGCAGCTTGAGGACCTTGGCCAAGGCACGATTGTGCGACAAGTATATCCCATTATTCGTCCCATATAATAAAGAGTCTCCAGCTGTCCGGGGATGCAATGAATATTGGCAGAATCAGATGGGGAGCAAAGAAACACACTTAGAGCTACTGCGGTGTTGACCTTGTGGCAATTCTGGCCCAAGGCAAGAGGCCAAACCGGGAGTAAAGTGCAGAGGTGGTATCGACTTGTCGGAAGCCATTCATGGCAAACTGTACTGCAGGAGATGAGCGCCTGCGTGTCTGCATGTAAGAAGTCGAGGATCCGCTCAAAGATTTCGGTGGGAAGAATCTGCCACTGCTGCGTGAGCGGTCGTAGATATTCAGAATCCTTTGAGTTGTCCCGAGTCGGTGGCTTAGATCTAGGGGCTTTGAGGGCAGTAAAAGCGGTAAAATCGAAGAGCTTGCTTCGATGGTCGAGCGGCATGAAAGTACCGACCGGCTATTTGTTGGGTTCCCGCTAAAGAGAGCCCCTGTTACCGCCGACCTCGGGCTTGACAAAATTATGGCCTTTCGATGCATACTCCGCGTCCATCGTAAGCCGGTCACTTCTCCGCCATGTATGGCTAATTGCGTCCAAATTTGCGCCCATTCTGCAGCCAAAACATTTCGAATATGATCCACGGCCCCGGAATACGTACCAGGCACATGGCTACCGTTGGCTGAAGGAGTCTATTTCTCTAAGTCGTACACGCGGCGCTGTTTTGTGGACATGAGAATTATCAAGTACTTTCAAGTACTCAGCTTTGGATCTCTTTTGAATATTACATCAGCACTCGCAGCTGAAATTTGATTGACGGTCAAGGGCGACAATTATGGGGGCTTCCTAAGGGTACGGGAAGTCGTGGATCTTGCAAAGAAGGGGGAAAGAGGAGGTTGAGTTCGACCTGTGAGCGGACACGTGATCGCGAAATGTTGCCGCAAGCGAATTTAGCGGCGACTTCATCTAAACAAGACCCTCGCAACTGCCCTCGCTTGCTCTCCGTACCCGGGCCCTTCGGCTTTCTTCTGCCCTATCGCGCCTTATTGTACCTGGGATCTGCTCGGCGGACCTTCGCACCATATTAACCGGCGCTCTCGACGGCTTTAAGAAAATTGTCCTACCGTGCTTCTTAAAGTCTTTGGCAGCGGGAAGGTGTCGCAAGAGGCTCGCCGCCACGTACTTCGTCGAAACATCTCAATCACGAATCAACAGGCCCAAAACTTAGATGGTGAATACGCGCAACACCAGCTATTCAAATTGCTTCTTGCGAGCGCTCAAAGCATTATTCCACTCTTAAGCGACTTGATTGACTCTTATTACCCGCCAACGACACCTCCCAGAGTCAGTCTGATTTGTGGCATGGATTTCTGAACTGTGATGTGTGCATCGACGCCACTCAGGCCGCAGAGTCACTCAATCAGTGGCGGCCTCTATCCTCTCGCTTGTCTCTTACCACCATGTCCTCTGCCCGAGCAAAACCGTTGCACAAACGTCCACGAACCGAATACGAGCTCATAACACGCTCAGAAATGTGGAACAGCGACGGAAACGTCGTTTTGCAGGCTCAAAATACGCAGTTTCGCGTGCAGTGGAGTGTTCTTGCCCGCCATTCGTCGGCTTTCCGCGACATGCAGGGACTTCCTCAGCCGGATGGCCAACCCAGCGTTAATAGATGCCCCGTTATGGAGATTTATGACGACGTACAGGACGTCAAATACCTGCTGGAAGCACTATATATCCCGTCCGTTGGCTTTGGTTTCCGAGGTGCGTTCTGATGTTTTCCCGGCTTGTAGAAAATTCCACTGCTACCAACTTGAAGTCCTCCCTTTTCCGGTTGTCAGGGCTTTTATCCGACCAGGGAGAAAGTACGACTTTGAAGACCTCTTTGATTCGGCAGTGGCGCGCCTTGGCTCTCATTACCTGACGAGCATTGAGGCGTACGATGCCGAGCCCCCGCAAACCAGAATCGAGTGGTACTCGGCCTTGCACTTCGATATAATAAACCTAGCCACTGATAACAATATCTACTCTGCACTCCCATGTGCGTATTACTGTCTTGGGAACGATTCAGCCTAGTAAATATCGAAGTTCGGGGAAACTTTGTATGTCTGATCGTTTGACAGAATAATCTCTTTGCCGGAATCGCAAGACCCGATGACACGATGGCTCGCCTCTCTGGTCTTGACTTGCAGAGATGTGCTGTAGCCCGTGAAAGGCTCTTGACAAAACAATTTCAGCTGGGGTGTACACTTGGATCATGGATGGGCGCAAAATTGGGAATTCGACGATTGCATTGATCCAGGCCAGTGTGCTCTGACGCGCCAGAGCGTTCTGACGAGCTATCTCTATGGTGCTCATCTCCGGGCTCTCGCGCTACCGGGTCGCATCAAGCGTCGACGCGACGTCAGTTTATGTGCTGCCTCTACTGAGCATATGTCAGAATCCATGAAGGCCGGGCGAAGTAAAATGTGGGATGGGTTGCCCGGGTTTTTCGATCTCCCTCCCTGGACAGAGTTGAAGAACGACACATAGCTAGTCTCCCGAGCGTATGCATTTAGAAATAGACTCTACATTCAGACCTCTTATAGACCAGCCAATTCGACAGTCATAAGATTAAGTAAGAACCATTTGGCATCCGTCCACGGCAACTGGGGAAGCGAAGCGGGACGAGCGTTAGATAGTAAGGTAGGGGACAGACAAGTGCGGTTGCCCCACGTGATCAATAGCCTTATTGGGAAGATTGTTATATTTTCACTGAAATGAACCTGTTCTCAGACTATATTAAAAAATCTGGCTCCATAGTTCTGTGTGAATATATCATAAGACAGCTCCCAAATATTTTGAGGAATTTTGGTTGAGAAATGGAGGACTAGTTCCAAAATGATCAGACATTGATGATCTTCTCTGTCCACATCAATCGCGTTGCCTGCCCACTTCAATTTGGGAACTCGTCCCCCATTTCTCGACTGAAATTCCTCAAAATATTTGGGAGCTGTCTTATGATACATTCACACAGAACTATGGAGCCAGATTTTTAATATAGTCTGAGAACAGGTTCATTTCAGTGAAAATATAACAATCTTCCCAATAAGGTTATCGATCACGTGGGACAACCGCACTTGTCTGTCCCCTACCTTAATGATACCAGCTCTCACGACATCAAAATCGCTCTACTGTGGTCATACCATATCCGCCTCACCCACCGTCTCCGCCGCGTCACCCCGCCCACGCTGGGAGAAAATGACGCCGAGGGCGGCCGCTGCGCAGCCCACGCGTCGTTCGTGTACACCCATCCGTCTGTCAATGTTTCGTCAGTGTCTGCCGCACGTATAACGCAAAGCAGCAAAAGGACAAACCTTCGTCGGCGACGTCCACGTCTGCGTCCTCATCCGCATCCGCCGCCTCATGGTCCAAGGTGCGCGCGCGGGCATCGTAGGCCCACTGCGCCTCGAGGTCCGCGCGCCAGTCTTCGGTGGTAACGAACGCCCAGCCGGGGTCGAGGGAGAAGGTGAGGTTGCTGCTGTGTGGATGTTGGGTCAGCGCCGTCCCCGCACGGGAACATCGAGATTGATGGGGAGAAAAGGCGAGACAAACCTGACGCCGCCATGTCCGCCTACACCGCTCCATCCGTCCCTCCCGCGAGTCCACCCCGTGCGCTCCCCGTCGCGGAGATTCGCCTTGCTCCACTCCTTGTGTGCTTCGTCCACTAAACCATAAGGTTAGAGATTGAAAGCGGAGAGATATACACGCCCACCTCCCCCAAATCGCTCGTTCTCAAACAGCTCGACCTCGCGCATTTCTGCCACCCAGCACGCGTCGGTGAGATTCGCGTCGTCGATCAAGCGCACTCCGAGAGACTTCCATGACCGGGACGACGCGGCGGAGCCGCCGCGGAAGACTTTGGCCCGGAGTTTGGCCACCAGGGGACTTGCTTCGATGTGCGAGAGCACCAGCGCAGAGACGCTCGGGAGGAGCACACGGATGATGGGGTGGGTGAGGAGTAACGGTGTGATGCCCAAGAATAGGCAGACCGTGCGCACCGGGAAAGCTGGCAGCGAGACTAGGACAATCATGGGGAGGAGCGAGACTGTCAGCAGGGTGAGGAGATGAGGTGTTTGCGGTTTGCGGTTTGTAATGTATGGGATGTAAGGTTGTAGAGTGGTTTCTGCGTCGGCTCTGTTAAACGAACGGATAAACGAATTTGATCCGGTGCGTTAGAAAGATAAACATACACGAATCCCATTAGATTTTGGATGGCCTGGATGTTGGCTTGCCAGTCCACAGTTCCGGTTTCTGCCGGAGCCTCTGGAGCTGGTGGCGGCTTATGCGTAGTTTCGGGATGTGTTGCCAGGATGATGCCAATAATAATTATTTGCGGTAGGAGGAGTAGCATACGGGGAAAGTAGCCTGTTTGACCTCTTTAGCACTGTATGGTTCGTTGGTGAAATTTGTTTACGCACAGAAAAAGGCATATGCCGCGATCCAAACGCTGGTTATCTTCCATCCTCTCTTCCAGAAAACAATCTCCTCTATTCTGTCTTGCAACCAGAATATAGGACCGACCCGTTCGATGAACCGTTTGAAGTTGACGGTCAATATGGGCACCGAGAGAGGATCGCGGGAAGATAATAGTGTGTTTATCTGTTGTTTCGCGCGCGGATTGGAAGGACCTTGGTGGGGTGGATTTGACGGAAGAGAGGAAAGCAAAAGCTGGGGAATCAAGTTTACAGCATTCTTTGCCGGCGAGGAAACTATGGAGGGAGCAGATTCGGTCCTCCGGTGCATTATTGGTGGTGGCGGATGCGGAAGAGAGGTAACAATTTTAGGAGCACGGCGGATCTCATGTATACTGTTTCTCTGGGATTTAGGCCTGAGACGATACGCAGAGGCTGGAACGTCGATGTAATCCAGCGTCGCCATTGCGGGAGAGGAACCGAAGAAACGCGAAGCAGATGATGTAATTTGATGGTCGACCATCTTATCTTATCACGCTTCATGCGGTTCAACTCCGACTTGAACTCCGATAAGCAATCGATTCACCGCTCAGTTCTCTCATTCGTCCAGTCCATCTCGAACTGCATCCCAAGCTTCATGGATATCGTCGCAGCATGACCCTTTCCGTGGAAACGGCATACTTCTCAGACTAGCTGACTCGGAGGACTCCAAAGTCAACCACTGACGCCAGCCACCCCGGCCCAGAGTTGACGACTTCATGGATCATCGAATTGTGTAGGACCTCGTCCATTGTATTGACCATTTCTCCAGTTCTCCCCACCCGTGCAAGATGATTCAACTTGGGCCGACAGTCTCCAAGCCAACTCAAGTCCTATAAAGAACGCTTTCTCATCTTCACATCTTGATCAGCGTGAGATACGTAGGCTTTCCGTACTCACATTTATTCCTACCGGTAGCATCGTCAAGATTTGGTAATTCCCAACTTGGTGTGGTATATCCAGTGCTCGCCGCGTCAAGCAGCCTGTGAAATGGAAAAGACCTGAGCTGCGCTAATAGCTCATACGTCTTGCCAAGTTTGTTCCTCTGGATGTTTGGACGAACTCCGAGGACCCCCGAAAAGAACTAACCTGAATTTTGAAGATGCCCAAAATTTCTACTTACAAGAAAGAAGAACAGACTGGGGCATCTTGAAGGGACCACTGATACCTCAAATTGAAGAAGAACGCCTGCTAATGTCTGACGGTGAGTTGAGGGCTATGATTATTCCAGAGCTTAGAGGCTGAGGCAGCGATACTGCTAGCCTGGGGAGGCCAAAGCGGACAAGCAGTATCCATTCACAAGGTCATTTTGACGTGATTCTTCGGATTCTGTTCCATGAAACCATCAAGGTTGTGGACTAGATTCTGAGAATAATTCCCACCGCATGTTTTGGTGAGCTCCCTAGTCCTACCTTTGCGATCTTATTGCTTAGCCGAAGAGCGGAAAACGATGCCACGAAGACCGGCTGTGTTCGTCAGATGCCTGTGCATGCAGTAGCGTGTATAGTGGCCGTCATCACAAGCCGAAATTCCGCGTCCCACAGACTTCTACTCGTCATTCACCTCGTTCTACCAGCTAACAGACGTGGGCTTTACCCGAAAATTTGACACCTGCACCTAAACTCCGAAAGGCCACTTGACCTCTCAAACATTTTACCCGGACAAGACGGAAGGAAAGACGTCCAAGAAAAAATTCGTGCATGCTACGTGAATAGTGTATCATCAGGGTCGTAATCGCTTCCAGGCGGCCACCGCTCAATCGCCTCGAAACGTTCCACGGTCAAATTCTCCCCCAGCCACTCCCACGTTTCCTCCTCGTCCTCGTCAATGTCCTCTTCCTCAATCCCCGAAATTCGCAACAACCACAGGGGACATCCGATGCGCTGGCGGCGCTCCACCGCCTCTTTCGTAAGCTCCAGATCATCGACGTCCAGGTTCGTGCTGAACGTGCGCAAGTGCGGCCATGGGTCGCCGGTCGGTGAGCCCGCGACGGAAGCCGTAGACTTCCCCGCCATCATGACGAGGATGGTCGGTGCGTACGCCGTCGTGTGTATACATGTGAATTCCGTGATACTCGGGAGGGCAGCGCACATCAGCGCCAGGCGCTCGGGCGATTGATAGTCGAAATCGCAGAATGTGAGCGACCGGAGCGCTGGGAATTTGCTTGACGCGCTTGGGAGCTGGAGGAATCTGTCGAGGTGTATCTGGCCGACTTCTTTGAGCACGAGGGACTGCAGCTCTGGCGCGGATATGGAAATGAGGATGTCGGAGAAGATGTGCTGGAGTGTCCCGGGGATCGAAATGCGCAGAGAAACCAGGTTGGGCAGTGGGATGCAGTCGACGCTATTGTCAGGCCAAAAGTCCGCCCCTTCATCGATAATAGCATCATGAATAGAAAGGTGAGCGAGGGCTGGGGCGGCCGTCAAGAAATGTTTGAAGCACTCGTACCCCATAAACAGGCCCCGGGTTTGCTCGAGGTAAAGCGTCGTGATGTTTGTGAGCGGTGGACGGAAGAAATGCATGGAAAGGCCACGGAGCCGCAGAACGGTTAAGCGGGGACATCCCTGGGTCAGGATCTGCTCGAAATCACCCCGGCGAACCCGTTGCAAATTCTCCGAGTCGACGTCGTGGATACAAAGACCCAGCTGTTCCAATGACGGCGCAGCGGTGTCGTATAGGCGCGAAACAACAGGAACAGATGCGGTCTCCATATTGGAATGAATTGTGAATCGCTCCCAGCGGCCCAACTGCTCGAAAACGAGGTCGAGTATCTCTGCCAGTGCCGGAATATTTCGCGTGAGATCCAGCCGGAAGTGCAGCGGGGTGCAAGGACCCGACCGCGCCAGGTACGCGCGGATCTTTTCGACGGACTCATTTTGTCCGATGTGAATATGGCGCCAGAGAATAGACGTGCTGAGGGCGATATTCCGCCAGTAGACATTTACGTGGGACACGAGCACTTCAACTTGAGTCTGGAGGCCACACCGGTGGGCGAACTCGTCGTCCTCTTCTCCAGGTTGCTGCTCGTCGACCGCCGAAGGCCGCTGAGCGGTATGGAAAATAGCAGCCAGCAACTCGGGCGGAATATTGGAGACATAGTCTCCGATCCGCGTTCCACAGGCGTAAGATGCTCCTAAGTTTGGAGGAAACACCTGTGCGCTCATTCTGCAGAGAGGCTATTGGCGACTGGACGGCGTCTATATCTGGTACATCAGCCTAAACGTCAAGGAAGGTTAGCAGCACCTACTTGTGCACTCAATGCCTCGTCTCGTCGTCGACGATGGCCTAGCCTTTCGAATCCTCTGCGAGGCGGAGATTATACCAGGTAACAGGAGACGTTTGATCAGAGGAACCAGTGGCGGCATACCCGTTATAAGGCAATGGACTTTGGCGCAGTTTATCTCGGGTTAGAAGGTTAAGTATATCGCGGCACCGGAGATTGCGCGCTGCACCGCTGCGAAGTACGGAAGTTTCTCACGGGAAGGCGCTTGCTGCGCTCATTCCATTGGTCCTTTTGAGACGATTCTCGAAGGGGGAACGATTACATCGCTGAACGAAACCCTGGTACTTGGCTCGCAGCGTACGTATCCGTTGCGTAGCCCTCCTGAGGCCACACGAGTAGGCAAAATGCCCGAATTATAGAGGTCAGGCAGTCCAGATGCACCAAGAAGGAAATGGGAATCTTCCTTACATGTTTGCAAGGTTCCTGCAGGTTGGCGTTTTTAGGGTGACATCGTCGATTGGGACCCATCAGCGCTCGAGGGTCAAAGCGAGGCAAGCCACGGTTCTAGCGATTAGTTGCGTACATAGAACTATACAATACACCGATCCTATTAATCCGATTTTCACTTAGAGGGGATCGCTTTCCATCGCCCGAGTAAGTGATTGGCCCGTACGATCAGCAAGTCGCGCAGCATCTGCAGCGACGCGGAAACAACATTCAGTTTGCTTCCCGGAACCTCGTGCCACTGGATCGGAACCTCCGCCACAGGGATTCGCAGCTGCTTCGCGAGCAGCAGGAGCTCCACATCGAATATCCATGTGGGGAGGTGCTGTGCGGGAAATATCTGCTGTGCTGCTGCCCGGGAGAACAGTTTGAACCCGCACTGGGTGTCGCGGATATGGCCGACACCCACGATCCGTAGAATGGTGTGGAGCCCGTACATGAGGATGTTACGGAGAAGGGAGCGCTGGGAGAAATTTAGCAATATATCATCATAGTGGACTATTAAACCTACTTTGACTACAGCTTCCGTCTTGACGAGATGCGCGCGGCTCCCGACAACAACACCAGCACCATGGTCAGGCGCAATTTTGTCCATTGCCGTCCAGAGGTCCTCAAGGTCCGCAAAACGACTCGCGTCGTCCGCGTCGACCATTAAGAGACGCTCCCCACCACCGAAAAGCATCCCATGCCGGACGGCACCGCCCTTGCCAAGGTTCTTTTCTAGCGTTACGACGCGAATATCGCATTTCGGATACTTTGCGGTAAGCTTGAGCGCCGCAGCGGCGGTGTCGTCTGAGGAACCGTCGTCGACGATGACAATCTCAAATGTGCGCTTGGTTTTGAGCGCAGGAGATGTCAGGTGGGTGATGGTCGACGCGAGCATGATCGGCAGTCGCTCGGTCTCGTTGTAGGCGGGCACCACGACGGTCAAGTCTACTGTGCTGGGGCCCGCGAGCGTTGCTAGCGGCCGCGGCTTTTTTGGAGAGGCATGGCAGAGGTAATTTGTCTCCGACGTGCGAGTCACTATCGGCGGCGGCGACCAGATTACAAGTGCGACATACAACTGGAAGAGATAATCAGCAATTCGGCAGAGATATTTCGAACATGAATATGAAAGAATCAGATAAAGGGAAGTTATCCCTGACCCAGGGTTTTCGTCGTTGTCTCGGCGCAGACCCAGAGGCCGCCCAAAGCTCGAAGAACAAGGATGAAGGGGTGCTCATCACATAAAGAATACCGGGGAAAAATACGCACAGATGTCAGGCCCAGGACCACCAAAGTTATGGCTCCATAGAGTAAAGAAGACTGGTCCATATGAAGTTACACGTTGACTACCTTACCATACGAATGAATCTGAACAATATTCGGTCAGAAGCTCAGAACGTATGGCCCGGGTAGGTCTTCGCAAAAAGAAACCAGGAAAGGCGAAAGGAGGGAGAGGAGTCGCCGTTGGTGCAGAGATAGAAATAGCGATCATCCTGGGCTGCCACGATTCGATTGCGCACACGTGACGGCCTGAAATGCCGCGACACCGAGTCAACCGAGTGGAGGAGAAGAATACAAAAACATTTGGTATTATTCAAGTAAAGGATACATTCGAATGTAGAAGAACGTAGCCGAGAACAGCAAAGCAGTGAGTACTGTAAATTTGTTTGTTACACACAGCACAGAGGACCTCTGGAACCCAAATTGACAACAGAGGTCGTGTTATGCGGCGGGAAGATTCGCATTGATTTCGTGCAGCAGTTCTTGCGCCGCCTTCGCACTGGTGACCTGCGAAAGAGGAATAACAAGGTTTGAATGCCGTGTAGCAGACCAAATAAAATGGCTGACCCGCAGATTGTAATGGGTGGCGGCCCCGCCCTCGAGAACGCCGAGACGTATATATCGTGGGTCCTGTGCAAGCGTACAGCGCATCCCGTGGAACAAGGTCACATTAAGGAGCACCGTGTATACTGCTTCCTTCCTCATGACTGTCGGCCAATGGTTGTAAGGGCATGGAAGAGCAGCAGTGAAAATAAACGCACCAAGCCGCGCACCGCCTCCATCCGACCTTCGCACATTCAGCTTGATCGTGCCCGTCCCTCGCTCCTTCCACTGGGTCCCGTCTACCAGGGAAAACAGCTTCCCGCGCACTTGGTGAAGCGTCTCTTCCTCCTCTTCACCAGTCATAACTAGGAGATCATCAGTCTCGGTCACAATAAAAACGCATATACCCACATTCTTGTTCAGTCAAGACAGGCTTCGCGCTTTCTTCATCACTTTTCCCCTCCTCCTCATCCTTACCCGCCCGTAATTTTTCACCGAAAGAGATTGGTCTATCATCGCGTTCGTCCTCCGCGCCGCTGTCTGGCGCCGATTCATTGCCTGCAAACGCGCTTCCCACGGGAGTAGCCCACTCTGCCGAGCTAGCCCCTGAATCATCCGGGGACCCAGACCGCACGCGAGCCTTCGCTGGCAACTTGAAGCCCTGCGCACCGCCGCTGGCATACGCGGAGAAAGCATTGCTACCAGCGCCGAGGGCACCCCGCCGAGGGGGCGACTTGGCTCGTCCAAGTTTGGACGTCGATCCAAGGACGTCCTGCTTGGCTTTGGTCGACGCAGCGAATGGCGACGCTGATGAGCCAAAAACAGCGCGCTTTGTTGAGGGTGGGGAAGAGGGCTCGCCGAGGGCGGCAAACGGGGAAGCGGCGCCAGAGGCGAAGGGAGAAGAAGTCCCAGAGGTGACGGGAGTACTTGTTCCAAAAGGAATGGATGACGTTTCCTTCTTCGACGCGAAAAGGTTTTGGCCCTTGACTGCCGCAAAAGGGGAACTCGTAGACGCGTACGCCATGAAGCCGCTCTGAAAGTAATGTATTTAGTATCGGCAAAAGTAGAGGGACGAGTCACACACGAGTTTGGGAGCTGTTGCGGGTGGTGGAGCGCTCTGCTCCGGTGGCGGGGACGGCCTCTTGGTCTCCCGAGGATTTTCATCCTTATCCGGGTCGTCCCGAGGACGTTTGAGAGGTTCAGCGGCAGCTTGCGTGTCGCCGTTTTCGGGAGGCCCGGCGCTGGAGCCTCGCTCGAGGAATTTACGCTTCAAACCCTTTTCCTTCTCCCCACTGTCCGAATCCGAATCTCTTCGCGCAGGAACAGTCACAGCATCCGTAGGCGGAACGTCGAGGGCACCGTCGGATGACGGTGGGTCCACCTTGATTTCCGCTGAACCATCCCCGGATTCAATGAGATCGGAATCCTCGGGCTGGCTGTCAAGGGCTTTTGCTTTCTCGGGACTCGCATTCTGCATGTTTTGCCAGCTAAGATCCTCGACACCCTGGCTTATCTGCCGCACCCGAATCTTCATTTCATGTGGCGGGGATACGCTCACATCGCCATCGCCATCCAGACCCGGGGAGCGCGATCGCGAACGTGTCATAACGCTATCCTCCTCCTCTGCGGTCGAGTCCAGATGCAGCCTGTTTTTCTTTGCTGGTGTCCGAGCCTCGCGTAGGAGAGGATCGGTGTCCTGTGGGAACCAGACCACATTCAGAATCGCGGCGACAAATTGTTGGCGAGAATCAGAATGAGACTCACATTGGATGATTTCGGAGTCGTTGCAGGCTCGAGAGACACCTCGCGTTCACGCTTTCTGGAGAGTTTGGTTTCTAGATAGACAATGGGCCGAACCATCGAGATAAGTGGGACGCAGCCCTTACCTGTGTCTGAATTTGCTGGGGACGCGGGGGACGCAGGAGGAGAGTCTAGGATACGACTGGTACTCTGAGCAGAGTTGTGGGTATCGGACATGGTGGTTTTGTTCTAAGGTGCACGAGCCACCGCTTGCCATTCTCGGCAAGTCTGAGTCCGGTTCGGCAAACACAAATTCTCGATCTGCGCTTGTCTTGCAATTTACAAGGTTATTCAAGTCTCATGTGTGTATGATATGTAGAGATGTATGTAGCGATACAGAATCCAATGCGGAAACCCAAATAGTAGCAATAATCAAACCCTAAGATAGACCGCCAATCAAGAATGCGAAAACTATGAGGCGCGAGCAGCGGCCTTGCCTTTCCGCCGTGCGTCAGCAAGCACCAGCATCCGCCGTAGTGCCTGTTCGTTGACGGGTTTTGTCAAAACACTGGTGGAACATCAGCAGCAAGAAACGAATTTATGGATGCGAACGTACTGATCTGCCCCCGCAGCGATATACTCCTCCTGGTCTATGGATTTGTGTCAGCGGCAACCAAGAATAGATTCAGCAGAGGATTAATCACCCTCCAACAAGGCGTTACCTGGGGAAAAATAATTAGCACCGAAGTGGCATAGAGCTGCTATCCGCTTACCCGTCACTCCGACCACGAAATCCCCCCTTCCCCACTCCCGCAGTTTCGCCACAGCATTTAACCCGCTGAGCAACGGCATCTGGTTGTCGAGGAAGATAAGGTCAAACCGCTCATCATTCGGTGGGTCCGGTCGTTCCAGAATCGGCCCCAGATTACTACTTCCCGTCGTGTTCTCGCTCGCAGGCGTGGCCACCGCACCCAGAGCCACGAGCGCCGCCTGCCCATTCTCCGCCGTCTCGACCACACACCCTAGCCTTAGCAGCATCCGCTGCATCAGCTTTCGCGTCACCAGGTCGTCGTCGACCACCAGCACACTCATCCCCGGGTCAAAAACGAGCGACGAGTTCGAGTTGGATGTCGGGATGCCCTGGAAGTTTGAGTCGAACATGACGAGCGGCGAGGACCCGTTCGAGTTCATGCTTATCCCCGAGTTTGTAGAAGTCGTTGGGTAGACGTCCTTCATGAAACGCTTTGGGCTCGGCATTGGGAGGTATGTAGGCCGCTGGGTTATTGGCCGTCGAGTGGGTGTTCCGATACCGACTGTAGAGGTTGACGCCTCCTCACCAATAGGCGGCGGAGGTGGCGATGGTGAGCTTAAGGGATTTCGGGAGTATGACCCAATGGACCCGGCATCCAACGATTCCGAAGATTTGGGCAGCCCCAGCTCAACACGCCCGCCTGGAAAGTTGGCATCAGAAATGAGTCCGGGTATAATTGATGGTAAAACCCTACCTTGCTCCATTATATTATGGATGGCGGAAGTCGACCTTTCCGAAGGCGGCTTGATTTGTGAGGCTTTCGCAGCGACGGTATCAACGGCAACTGTCAAGCTATGACCGGACACGGGAATGTCCGCACTCGTTCTGGCGGCCGTTCGAACTTTGGTCAGGTCCGGATCCGTCGACGAATGTTCCGACTCCATGTCTGGAGGAACCAATGCTTCACGCCCGACACCTAACGGCAGCTCAATCCTGGAGTGGGATAAATAGCTGTGATCGAACGATCGAAAGGGACCTACCAGAAACAACTCCCTTCCCCGGCCTTGGACCGTACCCCAAGCCGACCCCCACTGAGCTTCACTATCTGCCTCACCAGCGCCAAGCCAAGCCCAGTCCCCTTCCCACCCTGCTGCTTCCCCTGCTCTGTCTGATTGAACGCGGCTACAAGCATCATCAGCCCCGCTCACCACATCTAGAAAACTCGAATACTCACAAAACAAATTACACTCGTCCATATCCCTCCTCGTGATCCCATACCCCGTATCGGTAACCTCAATCCGGACAACGATCGTCTTCAGCTCCGGCGACGGATCAATCCCATTCGCTAGGTTATGCTGACTCAAATGCGTCGCGGACAGCGCGTGCCCGTGCCCGCGCTTCCAAGGTGGATTCGGGCCGTTCGCAGCAGGATCGCCAATCTCGGCTGCGGGCGTCGCGGGCGTGCTGAGGGTCGCCTCCGAGTACGCTATTTCCTCCGCCGTCGGGTGGACCAGCTTCGTTGAGATTGTTATCCGTCCCCCAGTAGGCGTGAACTTCGTCGCGTTGCTCGCGAGATTGGTGATGATCTGCCGCAAACGGACGTGGTCACCCGTCACGACACCAGCCACCTCCGGGTGCTCCTTCATGTGTTGCGAAATTGCGGCAGGGGATTCACCCATGGCTTGGTATGCTGCCCGTCTCGCCACCTACGACGGAGAACATGAGCACAACATCTTCAAGTCAAGCGGAGTCGAAACCAACTCTGTCGATGGCGGGGTCCAGGTGCGCGACGAACTCCTGCCCTCGTGAGTCGGTGGCCAGCTGCAGGGGCACAAACAGCGAGCGTATTGTTGTGTGGAATGCAAACGGCTGTATAATTCAAACAATTGTGAGAATGCTTGATGTACTCGTTCACTGAGGACGACAAACCCGTGAAGAAACCTCAAACGTCCCGCTGTCCATCCGGTTACTGGAAAAACAAAGTTAATGCCAGAAATATATGATCGAGCAGACGACACGTACAAGTCCAAGACGTCGTTCAACACTAGATTGCAAGTCAGTATCCACGAATTTATGCGACGGGGCCACTTGCCATTCCGCATCATGTTAAGACTTCCACTGAGCGCGTGGAATTCAATTTCATGATCTTTGGTGATGATGTTGGAGGAGTTGATGTTCTGGACGGCGAGCACTGAGAGTCGGACTATGATAAGCAGTCCATCTATGAATCACGACAGAGAGAACACAAACACGCAGAGTTGAGAGGCACGCGGACCTGTGCAGGCACAGAAAATTCAGTCAACGTGCAAAAACCTGAAGGGGAAGAACATATCATGGAAAACGTATGAGGTCAACCGTCTTTTCGAGTCCGAGGCGTTCCGCTCATTAATTTGTGCACGTTGCGTGGCCTAGCACCCAGTTTTATTAGATACGAATTTGTGATTTTCACTCGGTTAGATCGACGACATACTTTGAATTGGATTTTGAGCTGGTTCCGCAGGGAGTACATCCGGCGCTCGGACTGTCAACACATACAATCATTAGGACAGCCCACTGACGAGGAGGCAGACTTACAATTTCTTTGATGTAATGTGCGTAAATGATGACTACCGGGAGGAAGATAATGAGCGAGTGCACAATGAAAGCCGGGAGGTGCACTTGCAGGCATTGAAGAGGAAGAAATTAATCATGGCTATCGTATATGAGGGTTAGCGCCGCAAGATAGTACCGATCGGACTGACGCACTGCGAACGAAGGTTTTATGCAGGGGGACGATTGTGATGCAAGTTCTACGCGATACAAGGAGAGTGAGGAGAGAAAGCCAGAAACACGTCGGAGGACACTGACAGTAGGAAAAATGATAGGGAGCCAACTGCGGCCGGGAGGCGTTGCATGTCCAAACCGAACAAACCGACAACTTGAAGGGCCTTCAATGGGTAATTCGTTTGAGTCAAGGGCTAACTTTAGCATTCGGAAGGTGCTGCGCACCGTGGTATAATAAAACATCGCTGTTGCGTGTGAGAGGGGTGGAAATATGGCAGAGGAATATAACGTACCTACGAAATCTTTGTTGTTGCAAGACCAATGCGCGGACGGTTTGTTGTAGAATCCACAGAGCCACCTTTTGAGCCGTGTAAATGGCGAGTCGTAATTCCAGTGAAGTAACACCCACATAGACAACCCGTAGTATATGGCCCACATCCACAGAGAAAAGGCCACGAATACTTGATACGGCCACTGGCGATCCCGAGGCCAGTCAAACGCAACCATAAAACTGGTATATCTCAGCTTCTGTTGCGCAGAGCAGGAGGAGACTCACATAACCGGGACGGTAAAAGCAGGGGCGACCTGGAGTAGGTTCGATTAGGGAATATACGCGAGTGCAATTAGATTGGGACTCACCCCGTAAAGGAAGACCTCGTCCATGAGCACCCAAGGCCGGGTCGCAAACGCACACGCCAGGGCCCAGCTCACAATCAACCAAAGTGCTGACCATCTGGCCAACGGCTTGGTGATGCTCCAATGCTCCTGCACATGCGAATCAATTCCGGACTGGATCGCTGGATCGCGAAATATGAACATAAAGCTTACACGGTTGTAATTCCGCTCTGCTTTCTCGTCTGGAAACGTAGGATAGAAGGAGTGGACGAGGACTTCCCAAATGCTCCAGAAGACGGGGGGTGCTATTCGGTGCAGGACGCCTGTGCCAGGCTGCCAGGGCGCTGGGAACGGAGTGGTGGGCACTCCACCGTAACTCGACTTTGTTTCTGGAGTTTGCTCGTCTCCATGCAGGGATCCGCGACTGCGATTACTACCCCATGCTCGGTCAACCACAATTCGGTCGACCTGCGGACAGTGTAAGTCAACGAGGGAATCTCCAGCCTCCAGGGCCACGCACTCGGTCTGGGTCTCCCGGTACTTCCTCCGCCGCGGCGTTAGCATTATGGGACTGGGTGCTGCTGGCTCGTATGTCGGACGACGAGAGGGAAGGGCTGGAGACTGAGCCGAAACGCCGCTTGATAGTGTCCCAGTAGCCTCCGACACCAAAGCGAGCCTTCTTTTTCTGACGCCGGCGGCTAGTGTTTGCGCTTGCCGCCTTCTGGGTCACGGGTGTGGGGAGGGAGGAGAGTGTGGCGGACATGGGGAACCCGTCGAGTATACCAATTTTCTTATCACCTGCGTCGCTGCTGAGACGTGGAAAGTACATCGGTCGGTGTTCAGGCCATGGGTCTGGGCAAGCCGTGGGCGTGGTATACTTTACGGTCTCACAAGCCGAAGCGGCAACTCCTGTCCTGATTCGCGCGGGCGCCCGGAAAAACTTGACAAGCATTAACCATTTGTACTACATGCGTAACTAGTAACTACGATAGCAAATTGTTTCGTCCAAATGAACTCGTCACACTGCAGTATCAAGATTATTGAGCCTTTTGCCGCGGCCTCAGTTCCTGAGAGTCTGAGACGATCAGGCCAAGAAGCACCGCATCGCCGCCCCGCAAAGTTTCACCGACAGTTGGTCGATCGACCAGAAATCACGCCCAGGTGCGTCATTGAGGTAAAATACGCCCGAAAGGAACGCCGACGCCGAGGGGATCGTCAGAGCTTTGTAAATTGGATACGGGAGTGTAGCAAAGTCGAGGACCGCGGCATTTATCGCGCCACTCTTGACAGCCAGACTTGAGCTTGATGACTGATAAAATTGGCACGAAGATTGCACCAGCTAAGACACCGGGTGATGACTTTGCCCGAAACAGTCGAAACGCGCCAGAAATACCGCTTCTAGCGGAGAAACGAGCCAGCCGTCCATCGCCTGCCAAAAAATAGCTGTGATAAACGTTGTTAAGATTGACGGTGGCGAGGGCGACTCGACGCACGACCGGGAGGCGAATAAATCGGAGCCAGTTGCTGAGTTGTAGGAGACATACCCCACAACCTCTGTACCACTCGTCTCCGTCTCCAACAAGGCTTGAGTGGCGGGACATCGGTCCTCCAAGTAATTCGTCTGGCGACCAATAGAGGGCGCTTGACATCGTCGAAGACAATGAAGAGCTTGAGGAACTGAAGAGCGTACACCAGAAGTAAGAGATCGAGAAAGAGGAAAGGGTGTGGTAGAGGTGAAGCGGTGCTTGCCAAACTTGGTAACAAACACACCAAGTGGCTCCCAGGCCCAAATTGCACTGAAATGAGCCCAGGAAAAATGAGGGAGCCATGAAAAAAGACGGATTGTGAGCCACAAAGGTACATGGACAGATTCATAGGGCCTGAGGGAAAAATAGGGAGCCGTTCTTGTGTTGGGCGATTCGTAACGAAATCGTCCATCAGCGGGCGGAGTTTGAATACCATCTTGACCTGCTCCTTGACCTTCACGGCCTCATCCGTCTGTCTCGAGAGTTCTCCCAATAATCCTTCCTCGCGTTCCTCGTCGTCTTCGACCTCCTCCTCCTTTTTGTACCTCTTTCTATTTTTCATCATCTCTTGCTGTGTCTGTCTCGGTAGCTTTCTCGATATCTTTCCTCTGCTCAAGATTTCCGCTCTTCCTGTACATCCTTCTATTTTCCCTTGTTGTCCGTTTTCGTCTGAAGCCCGATTTTTGATTAGACAATGTCGATCAATCCTGTATTTCCTGTGTATCTCAAGAACGGCGAACAAGTATATATTAACGGTACTCCCATTCCACTCGCATTATTCCTCCCCGCATCCATGGCTGATATCTATTTTTTCAGACCATGTATACTGCTCGCCTGCGTGGGCTGTACGAGACGGCACTCCATATTCCGTGGCCCGGATAATGGAGTTCTTGCCCCCGGAAGACGCACCGAAAGGTGCAGAGGGTCTGCTCTACTTTTACAGCCGCGTCCGCCTCGCCTGGTATTATCGCCCCAGCGATGTGAGCGACCGACCTGTCACCGATTCTCGCCTATTATTGGCCGCAATATATTCCGAGGTCTGCGACATCAATCAGCTCCGTGCAAAGTGCCACGTTGTCCATAGAGACAAGATTTCCGACCTCTCTGGCTGGAAGAAGCGTCCCGACCGCTTTTACTTCAACCGCCTATTTGATCCCTACATCAAAAAGGAATTCGAAATCATCCAGGCCACCGACGTCCGGAACCGTACGTCACATCTTCTGGAAATGATTACATCAAAAATTGCTAAATGTGATCCACAGTCCCTGATAATATCAGAGATACCCTCACAGAGCGCTATGAATATGTCGTAGCTGAGAAAGAGGTCATCCCCGATCTGACAGACGTGCTCCGTGCCTGCGACACTTGCCAGGTTTGGTGTCCCAGGTAAGTTCTTTTCGAATTAAAATTATACAAGCGGACCGTAAAACGTTTGTTAGCCCGGACTCAGTCCAGTGTGACCGATGCAAGCGGTTCTTCCATATGCGTTGCGTCCAGCCGCCTCTCGCTGCCAAGCCCTCCCGTGGCTACGGCTGGACGTGCGCACCCTGCTCTAAGCGGCACGAGGAAGAAGTCGACAGCCGTGATGTCCGCCCAACTGCTCCCCTTGTTCCGAAGAAAACGAACGCCCCTGCTGCGAGGGGCCGTGGCCGCCCTAGGAAAGATCGCACCCAGGCTGAGAAGGAGGAAAAGATGGCTATCAAACATTTCAGAATGTGGCCTTTCCGATACTTTGGGTCAACTTTTATTTCACATACTGGAGCTTCTTTTGACAAGGATCCCAGGCAGTATACGGTCGCTGAGGACACTTTAGGCGAGCATTTATTGTTTCTTAACTTGTCTCTTCTTGACGGCTGTAATTTCTAGATCCCGAGGACCTCATATTTCCTCGAGCCGCGACCCGACTTGGCCCCAAGTTCCAAGCAAATGTGTCCGCGGAACCAGAGCTGGATCCTGACATCAGCGGTACTTTCCTTCCCTTCTCGTCTGATGCCCCATTTAATCGTTCTTTAGAGCAAGATGAGCGCGGCGGCGACAACACAGTGGAGGTCCTCGGCGCGATCAACATCTTGACCGAATCCGAAGGCAAGAATCCTCTTTTACTTCTGCATTACGTCATATTTCTGACCTTTTTTGGTTTTTGTTTCACAGTCGCTGAAAGTGAGTTTTCGTTAATCGAATGTTTTTTGAGAGTGGGAAGCTAACCCTTCGTAGTGGAGGCATGTAAAGCGCGTCTCACAAACGACAAGAAGCTCCGCGTCAGCGTCGACTGGCTCACGGAAGCTATTCACCGATTTTCCGTCGCCGCGTTGGCTGCCAAGCCTCTGAGCTCGGTGAGCATGAAGAATCCGATGCGCACCTGGAAGGTACTTCTTCTCCAACAATCTGTTATTCCTCTCACTATCAATCGCAGTGGAAACGCCACGAGACGCGATACACGGACAAAGAATGGAGCGTGGAGGAGATTGCAGCATTCGAGGACGCAATTGCAGCCCATGGTCCAGAACTTAGAGCGGTTCGGGACGAGGTTGTTGCGAGGTCCATATACGAGGTTGTCCGCTTTTACGGGCATTGGAAGTGGTAAGATCTTTCGGTGACTATTTAGTATGGGCTGACCTGGGTATTTTTCAAGCTCCAAACTCGGGGAGGAGAACCTTCGTATTCTGGAACACGGCTCACCAGCCAAGCCTCAGGGAAAGCGCTATAAAAGTGTCGCAGAAGCCGCCATCGGGCAGCGGGTGGGGCTCTCCGACGACGAAGGATCCGTCATCGCTCATCCGTCGAAAACTGCGACTTGCGGCGCGTGTCGGACCCGTGACTCGAGGACGTGGTGGAAAGCACCCAAGGGGCTGTCGACTAGCATCTTGTGCGATACTTGCGGGACGAACTGGCGGAAGTACGCGGATCTCAATGTACGGCCGATACGAGAGGAGTCTGTACCGGCGGCGAAGAAAGTCGCCGAAAAGGTCACAGAGCGGGAGAAGCGTGAAGGCACGCCTCTGGCCGGGCCTGTCACTAAACGTGCGAGGGTATGTTTTCATTCAAAAGTAGTGTGCAATTGCTAAACCAGTATGTTATTTTAGACGACTGCGTCCGCTCAATCGACACCTCCTCCGGTCGTCTCTACTGTCCCGCAGTTACGATGCACAGCTTGTCTAAAGAACGGTCCGCTGGGCAAAGTTCTCAAATGCAAGCAATGCGAATTCCGCGTGCATGCCGGTCAGTGATGGTCGCCGGCTATCCATTCCTGATAGAGCAACTAATATTCCTACTAGGCGCCTGCGGGGCGATCGTCTCCCCGGAGTCCGTGGATGACTGGATATGCGAGCTATGTCAGAATGAGGAAACCCAAGAAGCGTCCCTGGTACTGTGTTATTTAATCTCCGTTTCGTCTCCGCTGACATCGACATTAAGAATGCTGAATGTCTCCTATGTCCCCGCGAACCGAAAGGCATCGTCAGGAAAGCCCCACCGGGAGGCGTTGCACCAGACTCGTTTCTTCACGCGCGCAAGACGACGGAGGGGCAGGGCTGGACACATGTTTTGTGTTCTGTCTTCATTCCTGAACTTACTTTTACGGATGCGTCCCGTCTTCGATGTGTTGAAGGCCTCAGCTCGATCTCCCGCCACCGCTGGACAACGGTACGCAATTTCTTTGTCGGCGAGCGTACATCAGCTGATACACCTACAGAAGTGTAGTCTGTGCGGCGATACGCAAGGCGCAGTCATCCGGTGCTCGGACTGTAGCAAAGAGTACCATGCATCCTGTGCGTGGCGGCACGGTCATACATTTGGCTTCGAGATCCAGCCCGTAAGTCCCAGCGTCCGCTGTTTGTGCCAACCCCTGAGTTTCCGCAGGTGAAGAGTTCGCGGCGGGAGACGACCGTCACCACCACGTTTAAGGGTGAATCGGGCTGCATGAACGCCGTGATCTCGTGCAAAGAGCACGATCACAGCAAGCGCGACATATACGGTATTTGCGAGACAAATGAAGGCGGAGAGGTGTGTCTCTGTGCCCTTTTTTCTTCTTCTTGCAGTTGCTGAACGAGTGCTTCAGACGGCGCTTCAAGTCTACTGCCAAGCATACAAGCAAGCACAGGTCAATCTGGCTCACGGCTTACTGCGGAAAGCTCGGAGACTGGACCCGTTGTTAATGAACAACATTCGACTGGAGACCCTTCCTCACCACACGGACCCAAACGCCCCAGACCCAGAATGCTTCCGCTGTCACACGCACCACTCTCCCGCGTTCTACCCCGTCGAGCGCTTAGGCGACGACGCATTCACCTGCCACGCCTGTCACTTCCTCGAGGGTGAGACAGAGAAGGAGACAGAGAAGGAGAATATAATGGAGACCATGGCCATGACATGAAATTAGTACCCTATCCCATACAGTTCCTATGTTATGATGCAAGCAGTCGGTGCGGTAAAATACAGATGGTAATGAACAAAGAGCAATAGATCCAGCGAATTGTTGAGATGAATAAAATATCCTTGCAATCTAAGCTTTTCCGGGCAGCCTTGGCCGCTTGCAGTACATACATAGTGTCCAATTGCCAGGACGAGCTGCGCCGGTCTTCCGCCTCGTGGGCACCATCTAGGGCGTCTTCATTCTCTTGTAGAACAAAACATACGCGCGTTGGTTCTATAGCCGATCAGTTTGTGCAATAGACGCAACAGGGACAAGAGACTCACGACGACCTGTTTCTCGTCCACCGGCCGAATGCTGCTATCATCGCACGACTTCCACCCATCACGATCCGCGATGTACGCGGTGTCTACAAGTTTGTAAGAACCTTCACTCAATCAGGCAGCGAGCCCACGTACAGTGTCCACTCGTGAGATTCCCGCTGTGGTTCGTGACGCCGTACAAATTGTACTTGTACGGCGGCAGCTGGCAGCGCGGGTCGTCGGGCGAGACGGAGTTCAGCTGGCTCTTGTCTGCGCCGGGGGGCAGAGGCGGCGGCATGAAGTTTGTGAGGTCGAGCGACTT
Organism: Mycena albidolilacea; assembly: GCA_029282495.1. Lineage (NCBI taxonomy): Eukaryota > Fungi > Basidiomycota > Agaricomycetes > Agaricales > Mycenaceae > Mycena > Mycena albidolilacea. The sequence continues at coordinate 81,262 of JARIHO010000150.1, read as the reverse complement.
GAGGGGGAAGTCTACAAAGGTGTCGATCTTGTCCGAGAAGCGGCCGTGGATCTCGAAGCGCTTGAGGTGAATGACGAGGATGGGCGGCAGGCGCGCCAGCGACAGCTGCTTTGCCGCTCGCCGTTTGGTCTTGCACTTTGGGCAGTCCCTGATGTTCGCGTGCGTTTGAGTACGGTGGGATAAAGGTGTAAAGGAAGACAAACCAAGCATCGTCCTTATCCAGGATCTCCGTATTGAAGAACGCGTCCATGCAGTTCTGAAGAGGCACCTTCGAGCTCCGCCCCTGCGGAATAGGCAGCTGCAGGATCGAAAACACGTTGTACGTCGTCGACGTCTTCACACACACCATCGCATCAGAACCCAATCCCAAGGCGGATCGAAAGCGAGAGCGACTCACAGTCTGGCACGTCAAACACTGCAGCCGATTCCGAAACTGCCCCTGGAAGAAATCCACAATAACGCTATCGTTCCGCGTCTTCCACAGCCGCCACTCCTGCTCGCTCGCAATCTGCGGCCCCAGCCGCTCGAGCTCCGCCTCCTGCTCCGGCGTGCGCGTGAACGTCGGCTTTGCGAGGAGCCGGTTGAGGTCCTCGTGGATGCCGTCGAGCAGGAAGCTCAGGAACTCCTGCGAGTCGTGCTGGTTCGAGCCATTGTATTGTGAGTTGAGGTGGCAGACGGCTTTCTGCACGACAGACGGTCAGCAGTTCGTCAAGAGGGAAGGATGGGAAGTAATGCGTACCCGGAAATCAATGGGTATTATATACGGCAAGTCCCCGCTCCACATCGAATGCACAAGCTTCGCGAACGCGCCCGATAACAAGCCCTTGGAGCCCAATGTATTAACCGTATTCACCGCGGTCTTCCAGCGCCCATCTAACGCACCAGTATCAGTACAACCACACATTCCATCCGCTGTTCGGAACAGTGCAGGAAAGGACGGAACCAACTCACTCGCAAAAAACTGCGCAAACGGCAGCGTCGCGCTCAAACACTGTATCGGCGCATTCATATAACACGTATTCCCCAAATTCTTCAGCCCCGACGTCCCCACCCCAATGTCGCTCCAATACGTCGGCGCGTAGTCGCTCTGGATCCGCGGCGGGCCCCCGCCGCTCCCACTTCCTCCAATACCACTCCCGGGTCCGCCAGAGACAGAGAGACTCGTCCCCCTTGGCCGGTCCTGCCGCTCGAGCGCCGACGACGCGACCGCGGGCGGCGGGCGCAGGATGTGCTGCGCGGACGGGTAGTCGATCGCGGGGAGGGGCCGGCCCTGGTGGTGTAGCGAGGAGACGGCCTCGGCGGACTGGTCGACGTAGTCGCTGCGCCGCCGCGACAGGGTCGGGTTGATCGACGCGAGCGGGGGAGAGGCGATCGCGGCGGGTGGGGAGGGCCCGGTGTGGTTGAGGGAGGGGAGGGAGGGCGAGGCGGACATGGACGTGCGCATGGGCGCGAAGGAGGGGTAGGTGATGGGTGAGGAGGAGGAGTTGCCATTCGTCAACGGAGGCGGGGAGGATGCGTACTACACGGAAGAAGAGAGGTCAGAAGGGATATTGAGATGAGAAGCGAAAAGCGAAGCGAGACCACCCACATTCTCGGGAATCCCATGGGCAAACGACGACGGGCCCGCCGCCGACTGGCCCGCCCTCGACAGAGTCGGCCTCCGACTCCCCGCGCTTGGCCTGCTACCATAATCCGCCCCCGACTGGTAATTTGTGGGATACGTGATCTCGGCTGGGGACCTGATGGGGCTCGTCTCAGAATGTCTGTACACGGCGAAGCAGAAAACCTACCGCGAATGCCCAATGGTCTGATCGAGCGAGTAGTTCGGCCGATGCTGGAACGTCGTCCCGTGCTGCTGCTGTTGCTGCTGCTGCTGCTGTGCGGGGTTGGTATCCGCTCTCGAGCGGGGCGTCCACAGCTGATGCTGCGTGTCCGACGACGATGACGACGTCGACGCCGAGCCCGCAAAGCCGTTCGTCATGGACGTCGAGCTGCTGCTGCTACTGAACCCGTTAACCATCGGCGCCGCGCCGTTCAGCCCATTTGCCCCGTTCACCGAACTGTACCCATTCGACATGGGCGCCGCCGCTGCCGCCGCCGCCGAAGACGACGACGACGACGAACTCGTACTCGAGGTGAACGATATCGGCGCAGGCGACGGCGCCTTCGCCGCCGCCGTGCCCTGCTCGCCCACCTCCCTCCGCCACGCATCAAAGCCCCCCACGAGCGTCATCGGCATGCGCTTCAGCAGCTTCGTGAACGCCGTCTCGCTGATCAACCGCACCAGGACCGACATCGGCGTATTCGGCCCGCCGAGCGTCTGCGACGACTGGTCGTACACGACGATCAGGTCGAACTTGTCCCGGTTCTTGAACATCGTCGTCTCATTCGTCGGCGCGCTCGCCATGCTGTCTTCGAGGCGTTCGGCGGTCAGTCTGCGCGTTTTGGGTTAGCACCGTTTTCTTTGGAAGACGGAATAGAATGGAAGCGCACGCACCCCGCGCGCCCGAGAATAATCGGCTCCACACAGACGACCGCCTCCGTGCGGATGTGCGCCTTATCAAAGTCTGCGCGGTTGCGCACATCGAGCAGCAGGACCTTGTAGTCGCGCAGGTACGTCTGCAACTCCTTCGGGAAGGCCGTGCCGCTATTTGGCAGTGGCGCCTTGGCGGTGGACAGCCCCGAGGGCTTCGGCTTGGTCGGCGAGGCGGGGCGGCTGACGAACGAGCTCACGGTCGGCGTGACGGGAGTGCTTGACGGCCGGTCGATGGGGAGGAAGGTGCGGAACGACGATGAGTCCGGAGGGACGGGAAGCTCGCGAGGAACGGACGGAAGCGAAGGCAGCGTGAAGGATTCGTCGAGTTCGTCGATAGAAGGGAACTTGGCCTCGGTGCTGGAGAGGCTGTAGCTATGCGAGGGCGACATTGGCGGAACCGTGACGGTCGAGGGAAGGGCCGCAGAGAACATGTGCACGGGCGACGACGACGGAGTTGAGACCGGCGAGGGCGGACCGAATGAAGACGGGGAAACCAGAGCATGGGGAGAGGAAGACGTGGAGATCGGGGTCGACGGGACCAGCGGACTGGGAGCCAGAGCAGCGGGTGCAGTAGTATTCGGCGTAGTAAAAACTCTGGGCGACGTTGGCGGGGTGGGGTATTTTGTGATCTGGGGACGCTTCGAGGCATCGGGGGCAAGGGCTAAGCCATTGCTCTGGAGGGCCTTTATCCTGTCCTTGATGCCGCCCATGGACGTGGTGTTGGGAGCTTCCTCCGCCTTTTCCTTTTCAAGGGCCTTGAGTTTTTCCTCGATGGCGCCCATTCGGCTGGCCATGTCGGCGCTGTAACTCTGTCCCAAGTTTTAGCAAGCACAGTGATCGGTGGGACCACCGACCTTCTGAAAGTCCAAACACTCCTTGTGCACCACACCCCCCGCCGATTCCCGCTTATATTCGGTCGAGTCGAGTGCTGCGCGCACCAAACTCCCGCCTTTTGTATACGCAGCGAGTGCATTCTTGAGGTCTCCTTTGGCCTCATAGTCGTGCGCCGAGGCGATCTGGGCGCGGGCCTGCCTGAGCAGAGCCAACGGGCCGGCGCCCTTGGATTCCCGGCGCACAGTCTCTATCGTCTGCGCCTTGATCTGGGAGGTGGACATATTCTCAAAGTGTCGTCCAGAGCCATCCGAAGTCGACCCGGACTTCCCGAGAGCACCAAATCCGCCGACTCCAGGCGATGTGGGCATGGCGGAGACGCCACCGAGCATGTTGAGGGCGCAGCGCTAAGTAAGACTGGAGAGAGAATAACTATGGCAGTTACACATCAGTCACTGTCACATTGTTTTCTCCTCTTGCCACCTCGTCCATCTTTTATTCTGTCTAGCGCTCAAGGCGGCGTTAGAACATGCAGTGGACGCTATCCAAGAACACCAAAACTCGGAGATAGATTATTGCCCCCGTAGTGGGCCACCTTTTCGAGCAACCGCGAGACCCCCAGATCGAGAGAGATCAAGAAATGCAGCAAATTTCTTCCTCGTGCATGTGCCTTTGGTTCTTGAGCTTTCTTGAGATTAATTCGAGCGGGGATCGTCCGTACGACGCCCGACGGTGAGACCAACGGTCACCAACCTCCTCTGCACTTCTTCCGCCCCATTTTGATGCGCTCCATCTCTCCCTTCAGTCGACGAGCGAGGTGAGTTCCTGTAGAGAGCATTTCCCCATACATATAGGGGATGCGACGAAGTATGATGTAACTTGCCGTGTCCCACAGCCCGACACCTACGACGTCAGAGTCTCCTATCTGTACATGGCTGTCGCCGAATCCACAAGCGCCTACACTTGAGCAACAGTTTCAATCCTCCGCATTTCGCCAAAAACACCGCCTCCACCTCCAACTCCGAAACTCGCGTTGAACCCAATGTGAGGTGGCCGACACGACCATGTTGAATTCGAGCGTCAGTAGTAATGTTGATCCAATACAACATCGGTGAGGCCGAACCAGAATTTATTGACGGGCATCAGTGACTCGAGTTGAAGTTCTTGAACTATTAGTGCTTGACCGCCGATCGAATAGGTAAGTATGTAAACTCGACAAGCTGTCAATGGTCTCCGGCGAAGTATGAGACGGCTGGGGTCGGCAAATGACCATAGACGCTTCAACGACAAAACTCGGGAGGGTGGCGGAGCTTCAAGTTCGATGAAGTTACGTAGACGTGTTCAACCTTGATTCGACCGCCACGTAATCCCGAGATGGCCGAAGCCCATATTCGACTTGAACTCTCGAGGCTTGTGCCTCAGACCTTCGGTGTCACTATTTTCGTAGGAATTAAAACAAAACCATCGATTGAAGATATGCTGGTAGATAGATTAATAAACGTATCCGGTACGAAGAGCTACTCCAAGCGGTTCAGACCTCAATTAAGTGATTCTATTGTCATAAATATATGGACTATGTTATGTAGGCTGTACTGTAGAGTTGGCGGAAACGGACATCTTACACTATTTCTCATTCGGCAGAACCAGAGCCAGCTTTCACATTTGCCTGATGCTGCGCAATGGGCTGCGCGGGCGGGCGGAGGAGCCCGCAGCGCTTCAGGCATTCGTCCGTGCCGACGGCGATGTTGTCTGGGATCTACACGAAACCGCGGGTTAGTTTAAGCATCGGATGAGCTGGTAGCTAGCGGGAAGCACCTTGGCCTCGAGCCCTTGGACCTGTTGCACGCCAATAGAACCCAATGTAGGGTCGATAATATCGGACGGGAGACCGAAGACTGGATTGAACGGTTTGGATTAGAGTTGTTTACTGGACGGGCGACGGAAATAGGCTTACAACGCTGCGCGAGCGACAAAACACCAGGGTCTTCGCCGTTGAACCCGGCTACGAACATGGCCGTGTCTGGAACATGGGAATCAGAGCTGGATCCAACGGGTGCTTGACAATATAAGAGTAGAGTATACTCACCACACCCATCGTTCATCTCGAAATGCACCGCGCCCTTGGGAAAGACGGTCATGGAGCCCGGAGGGAGCTCGTTGAACACAAAACGCGCGCCGTTCTCCGAGAGCAGGCCCGTCCGCAATGTGCCGTTCACGCTGAGGTTGATTTCCGTCGCGCGGGGATGCTATTTTATTTGTTGAGCGTCAAGCGTTGAGATATCACCAGCAGTCTCTTCGGACGCACCGTATGAGGCGTGTTCATCCCGCACGGTCCCAAGAAGCCGACAGCTACGACGCAGTCAATTCAGAGTCTCGGAACTAACGAAAACGAATGAGACATACTCATCGCAACACCGTTCCCAACTACAGCGGGGAAAGTCCCAGAGTTCGCAGCGACGGTGTGCCCCGCCGCACCAGTAGCAACTCCCCCCGATGGGTTGAAGAAGCTGAAGACGAGCTAAGGGACATCGTCAACATTTACTTCCAAGACAAACATAGGAGTAAAAGTACTTGTTCATCAGTCAAGGTATTCAGACGGTCCACGGCGGTGGGGTCATGACGCAGTTCCGCGACTTTGTCGGAGATGGGAGTACTGAGCACGGGCACAGAGCGTAGAATGGCGCTGAGGACGACAAAGGCGGCGATCGATTTCGAGAACATGCGGATTTGGTCGACTGCGAGGGTGAGAGGAGGAAAACAAATAAGTGTTCGAAATCGATACCTTATCGTCAGATTCCCGTTGGCTTTAATAGTATTTTATGCCAAGGAGGGCTGTACATTCGTGCAGAGCGGAGACCCGGTCCTCCCTGCCTCCAGCTTTCGTACTTACGGTATCGGGCCCGCCGGCTCGTTCAGGAACAGCATCACGGCATAACGATATTGCACACAGGCTGCAACTCTGTGGGAATGTCTCCGATTCAACGACGTTCTTCACTGCTGGAGGAGGAATCTTTCATGAAAATTAACCATGTGCCAGTGCCACACGAAATGTATCCCGGGCGCGCCAAGTCGGGCGGGGATGGAAGGCTCGAACGCAGCGGTGACCCGGATTCCCCGAACAGGTTATGTGGCAGCTTTGCCTGTGTACGCACAATTAATTTGATTCACGGTGGGCGCGTGCCTTTCATCCGGTGCGGGATCCGGGGCGCAAGCTGGCTGTGGGGAGGATGGTTGAGTTTGAAACGAACAGTCACCGGTGAGACCGAGGCGGCAACCAAAATGTTGAGACGTCGATCGATATTGGACGCGAATCAAGAGCTGACTGGATCTACATAAATTTCGAGTTCAGCGTGTTTTCCAAATGAAATCGTCAGCCCGACGCAGTTCGAAGGAGCCCTACTTTTTCCAACGGAGTTAGTACTTCAAGTCAACCTAGGTCGGTGGCGCGTCCGTGCCGAAGATGTTAAGTAGAGCAGCATCGCAGTCCCGCAAATATGTGATGCAGGTCGAACAGCGCCGCGGCATCCCGAATCGTGATCTGTCTGAAATGGATTCCTATTCAGCTTGAGTGTCAAAATGTCGATGGATCAAAAGTGTGTCCAACATAACTGCTGATAAGTGCCTAGATATCATTCAAGGTCGATTTCAAGGAAACAACCGGGTGCCTAAACCAAGTCGTCTTATCGCAAGCTGGTTCGGGGCGCTCTGCTGCCAACACATCGGAGCGGAGGCGAAGCTTTCACCCAATTCATTTGAGGAGGTTGAACAGTTTTGATTTCAGATAGACAAAGACCGAAAGCCGCGTGTGTATCAAAGACCGGAGGGTTCTTCCTTGGCCTTAGGCTCCGTCTTGGTGTATCGTGACCCACGGACACCTCGCGTCTGGGCGAGTCTCGCGGTGGGGAACTGCTCGATTCGCAAACAAGAAAACAAAGTTATTGTAGTCGCACTCACCCCATGCGTGATTTTCGACCGCATCGAGGGATACAGCGATCTCTTCCGTCTTGGCGGGCGAGCTCATGAACAGCGGTGACCCGCAATTAGCACAAAATAGGCGCGTGAGGGTGTTCCCGCTCGTCGTGTCGGTGTCGTCGTACTTGCGGAGCAGCTCCTGGCCTGCGGTCAAGATGATTTTCTAGAACACATATTATATAGCATAATGGAGAAGTTTAATTCGAGGGAACAGTGACATACATCGGGAGTGAAAAACGCGCTGGTCGAGAAGGCGGAACCTCCGGATTTCTTGCAGTTGATGCAATGGCACACTGCGCAGCTGTATGGTTTGCCAAGCACCGTGAAACGAATTTGGCGACAAAGGCAGGAACCAAGGCGCTGGATGCTGGATTCAGAGGACATGGTGATTTGAGTCGAAGCGTTTGATCGCGGTGGAGACGTCTGTCACGTCGGCTGCCGAAAAGGGAAATGCAGGTTGACTTCAGTCTTCAGTTAATAGGCTAAGATTCCCGCGAATAGGAAAGGCAGGCAGACTTCAGTTCAAGTTGATGGCTACTGAAGGATCCCGGCAAGGTTTAGAGTAAATTGATCATCACTTCGATTCGACTCAAACGACTGGGTGTCCACAGCCGCTGTTACCGCAAGCTTGCGTCAAGTTCATTCGGGTGCCGCCCACAAATACGGTCCGGGATTCGACTCCCTGCCCCTCAAATTCATTGCAACTGACCGTTGAATTCCGCCATTTTGTTTTAAATAAATTGAAAAGTTTGACCGGAGATAGACATACAAAAATGAGAGCCTTGTGTACACTAAGTGGACAAAAAGAATGACCGATGGATTTTGAGTCATAACTCGACGACCACGTAAGATTCCGACCCAAACTAAGATGTCAGGTTGTCGAGAGAGTATGCGCCGACATTTTTTTCCCATTGATCGTATCAAAATATTTTGATGTGCCATCGGCAGAGCCCAAATACCGAAAACGATGATTTTCAGCTCAATCAAGGATTTTTTTGAGGGGAGTCTGAATCACTCGGATTGTAGCCCGACGTATTTAGATGAGTTCACAAAGTTGAATGATGCACAAACATACAGGCTATAACTCGCTACAGGGCCCACAAAATGGCCAAAAACAGCCAAAAATGCCAAAAACAGTGAAAAATGACCCAAAACGGCCATTTTGCGGGTCCTGTAGCAAGTTATAGTCTGTATATTTTTGCATCATTCAACTTAGTAAACTTATCTACACACTTCGGGCTACAATCCGAGTGATTTGGATTTTCTTCAAAAAAATCCTTGATTGAGCTGAAAATCACCGTTTTCGGTATTTGGTGATCTGCCGATGGCACATCAAAATATTTTGATACGATCAATGGGAAAAAAATGTCGGCGCGTACTCTCTCGACAGCCTGACATTTTAGTTTGGGTCGGAATCTTACGTGGTCGTCGAGTTATGACTCAAAATCCATCGGTCATTCTTTTTGTCCACTTAGTGTAAGTATCAGAGATTGGCGGGTTGCTTGGACTTGGGGGCACAATCTCGAGTGCAGTGACCCAGGGACACTAACACGACCAGCGGTGCAAGGATCTAACAGAGTATTTACTTAGCTTGCCACCCACGGTTATACCTCAAACCAAGCGCCAGTTTGCGTTCCAATGCGACGACACAAACACCGCTCTGAGCTGACAGAAAGGAGCAACGTGGTAATATGGATCCGTGGCCGCGCCGGGTGCTCGCTTCGAGGACAGAAATTCACGAGAGTCGACATTTGATTTTTAAGTAGGAAGATATCTACGAACAAAATCGTCTAAACAATGCTGCAATTTCCTTCCGCTGAGGTTCTGTTTTGGACGCGGGAGTGGCAGCTTTGCCACGTGCCAAAGATTTTGAAAGATTTCTCTATTATACTCACGTGATCGAGAGCGGTGGCAGAGGCGTGCGGGGCCAAACTTTTCCAAATCTTTGGCCGTGAATGCAGGATTTTACCAGAAAAGAGAGCTACAGTATAGTACCTAGTAATGGGACGGCACCCCATAATGGGATGGAGGCATTTTCTCACCGCTATAGGTACCCTTTACCCCGATTCTTTTGCATGCAGCAAGTATAACATATATAGAACATCATATTAAAATACCACACCCATCGTTGCCTGCGATCTCATTGTAGAGCAAAATCAATCCAAAAAGTCCAGAAAAGTGAAATCAAATCTGGCCATCAGTTTTGGATATCTTCATCTAAAATGGGATTACAGCTCCGAGATTGGCATAGGGTATGGATGTATGTACAATACGTGTATGTGTGATATACCGAGAGCATGCAAGTAGAAATTGAGTGCTCACTAAGGTGAATTTAGAAAATGGCTCGAAAACAGCATTAATCAAGATTGTCACGCTCGCATCTTCCCCATTCGGCCTCGCTCATACTCGGAGTCGGTTTCGTGCGGAATGTGCCTCCAGTGCTAGTGGATTGTCTCTTGAGCCTTGAGGAGTGTCCTTCAGATTCCCGCTTGCCATGGCCAGCCAATATCTGAGTTAAATAAATCTTTCGGTAGTGAATAGCCGATGCTACCCGGCGTGACTGTGATGCGTCCCATTGCCACATCATTGGATTGATAATGACTTTTGACCTTGATCCTGGGTGATATAGGCCAGTTCCTCATGGATAAGTTCAAGATGTTGCACCAATCCTCATTCAGACCGATACTTTCGATCGGCCGACTCAGTTTTGGTAGAAACTGTCACATTTCTGTGCATAACTCGGCAAAAGATTTGACCGTCCCATTACTAGGTACTAGTACTATACTGTATGTGCTAGAACTCATATTCCCAAATATCTAAGAAACATACCCTGGTATGAGCGACTTTGAAGGCATTAGTTCTTTCCCATCAAAAGACGTCGTAGAATTTGTTCTTGTTTTCTGCACCAGCCAGCCCTCCCCTCCTCACGTGCTTTACTGAATAATTGCTCGCTTCGCTCGCAACAAAGCAAGGAAAGAAGCCGGTTCACCGCATTGGCTTGTTGGACAGCGTGTGAAATAATGTGACTAGTGGTTGGGTCCAAGTCCACGCCGGCGGCCCGATCGTCGTTGTTCAACGAAGTAAGTAAATCCAAACTTTGAACACTACTTTTTCGTATTCGCATTCAATTCCAGAAGCCGGCATCACGAAGACTAATCCTCTTACTCTCACCAACAACAGTCACCTGTCGATCCACTCCAAGCTGGCTCTATAGATTTCAGACTCGACATACAGTCCTAAATCGGGAAGCGCAACGCCACGTGGAAGCGCAACACTAGAAACTACGTACCTTTCAGGCTTCCGACTAGGTCCAAACTTTATAGGAGCATAGTAGGGTATTGTATTATTCTGTTCACAAAAGGATTTGTGCGAAACGCTCCTCTGAAGCCCTTAAAAATGCGATGTTTGTGGCCGCATTTCACAGCCTTTGATCCTGACTTCCGGGCCTTTCTTTCTTTCTCGTTATTTTAATCTTATGGGCTCCATCTACTCAGTCGATCAGAATTCAAATGAAACATCTTCTTGTACCTCTCCTGAAGGCCAGATCCCGCCTATGGCGTTTGGATTTAACCTGCACGAACCAACATGTACCATCAAAAACAGCATTACTTCCAAACCCGGAAATTTTTTGATGTTTGCACTTCCATGCACAACGTCGGTAACATTTATAGGACCACGAAACATTGATTTCCCGGATGCTGTACCTCAGGCTCTAGAAGCACTGGGAACCAATGCTCGTTGCTATCCGCGGGAAACCGGTGATCCTGGATGATGTTATAACGTCGACAGCTCTCATTTTGGACGATCGCTTCAAAGCCGAGTGCCGTAGTCGAAGCATCGTCATGCCATCATGTGATTGAGAAAAGGATTACCGCCGCGAGGTAGACATAAATGCCAGTTTCTGCTAGGTTAATTCAATGATCCATAGGTTGATTACGACTGACGAAATGGCAAAGCACTGTGATGTTTCTGAACACGCTTCCGTTCTCGAAATATTGCCGATTTGTGGAGGTAGCGATTTGTCGCCTCGATGAGGTTGGCAAGAACATCCGATACGGGCGCAAAGGAACAGAGCCTCACCACTAGTCACCCAGTCTTGGGGGGAGTGCGGCATCAAGAGGATTTGCATTGCCATCGAGTGAAGAAGAAAAGTGTGTGAAAGGCAAGTTTGAACAGACACGGAATGATCCGATTCAACTTGCCACCGCTCCGGCCCGGTCGATCCTTGTTCAATTACTTCCAAAATTCTAACATAGGATTTTTTCACGCTCACTTTCAGTCGTCAACAGTGGGAAAAAGGCGACTCTGACTCCCACTTTCATGACACAAAGCAAGTCAAACCATGTATTGATTGTTCATTGGAATACAGATACAGAAGCAGTACAAACAGTACGAAAGCGAAGAGTGTAAACAAAACAATTATTTCCGACGAATTAAAACCAGACGACCGATGTTGTAGAAGGAGCCGTCTGCGTCGCGAAGCGGCGGGAGGCGATCTCACGGAGCTGAGATTCTTTCAATATCTGTTCGGTGATCATGTTCAACTGGGGGGCAAGGTGCGAGTGGCAAGGTAGTCCACATACCTCGATGTGTGTTCCGAGCTCGTGCACCTCGTGAAGGCAGCGCAGAATAGTGAACGTGCGGCCTTTTAGAACATCACACAGCATTGCATAACGCGAGAGGGAGCTGAGCAGGGACGCCTGGCGGATGGTGGATACCTCGAGCTGTAGGCTACACAGTTTGTAATCAATATTGCAACCCAGGGGGACAACACAGAGGAATGGCGCACTTGGAGAACACCTCTGCTATGGGAGCATCGGATGCGCACAAGGCCCCATTTTCGACGGCCTCGAGGTATGTTTTTTTGACATCGGCCATGGCGACGACGAGAACACCCGTGAGGCGCTGGGGGGACGCGTAGTGGATAATTCCGGCCGCGCCGACGATCACTGAGAGGACAACGGTGGCGGCCCAGGGTGTCGAGCTGAGACCCGAGGCGAGGATCGAAAGAGGCTTGGAGGCGTCAGGGAGGGCAGGCATCGGAAGGGTGAACGAAACCTGGGATGTGGGATTGAAGAAACATGGGCAGGATTTAAAGCAAGAAATTAAGCGCCAACTTCCACCTACTCAGCAGATCCGAGATCTCAATCGCCGCTGTACTGACGACATCCTGTGCTGGACTCCATTGTACTGACGGCATTCTTTCTGTGCTGCACTGACGGCATCCGTTCTGGTCTACACTGATGGCATCCTTTCTATTCTGCACCGACGGAGGCAAGTGACGTTTCTATTAATTTGGATATGAGACCGCGGCGGAGGCGGGTGTACGGTGAGGCTTCACATACTATCCAAAAGTGGAACAGACCAGGACCATCAAGCGCTTTTTGGTGGCTTCTTGGCAGGAATTAGATTGCCACGCACGCCGGGTCAGAGGGAAAGGGGGTCATCCCTGGAGAAAAGGAATGCTGAAAAGAGTGCTGCCGGAGGGAATGTTATTCTTCGCGGGTTTCCGGTTGTGCGGTGAAATCTCTAAGTACGCGTAACAGGAAGGAAGGCTCTGATGTTCTATCGAATGATGCCATAGACACCTGCTACATTCTGAGAACTCCGGATATGGGACCGCAAAAGAGGCGCCTAGCCAATTCAAATGCGATTGAGGAGATATTGCAACGGTGAACTTCACGGGCATCGCAGAGCATGGAAGACGATCAAGAACTGGAGACGAACAGAAACGGCAGAGGATCAAGACATATCACCCGAGCGGTTTGCATCAGCTCGTCGTCGAACGAAAACAATATTAGATTGCGGCACGCTATTATTTTGAGCACTGTATCCACCGGTTGCTCGGAAGTTCAGCTCGGAAGGGGCCGGAATGGCGGTCGAATCAAGACCTCAATCGCAGAGTCGGAATTATTCGACCGGTAGGATAGAGTCCCAAATTTACAAGGACTCCGGGTGAAAGCAAGGATCGTGGCTTATACGAACGAGAGGGGCCGATGGGCGGGATTCACGATCAACTGTTTCACCGCCGTGATAGGAATGCCGAGGAAGCCGGGTTAGGTGCCATCACACAGTGTTCCCCAAAACTCTGGCTTAGATCCTTCTGTCAACCGTCGATTATGGAAAGAATTTGAAGAGATTTGTTCGGGCGAATCAGGAAGCTCTCAAAATCAACAAAAGCTGTTTTTACACCTAATTGATCTCACAGATACCCCAGGTCATGCGGGATTTATCTAAAACTCTGTCTTGGATCCTTCTGTTAACGGTCGATTATGGAAAGAATTTGATGAGATTTGTTCGGGCGAATCAGGAAGCGCTCAAAATCAACATTAGAAGGGAACTGGGCAGGAAAAGACGTGATGCTTCAATTGTTTTACGGCCCGCCGCGGTCGGCTTATGTCGAACCTCAATCATGTATTTGATATAGGCGGTGTTCACAATCGTAACATCGTAACAAAAGCTGTTTTTACACCTAATCTATCTCGCCCGAGATTTGATGTCAAAGACACCCCAGGTCATGCGGGATCTGTCTAGACAGCTCCCAGAACTTTTGAGAACGCCATGTATCAGGGTCAGTCTGAGCTGCGCGTCTGGTTCTGATCAGAAGTTCCAAAGCGAATCTCGTTTCTCTATATAGTAAACTGGACGATTTCACTGAATCGTTAATGCACTGTACAACCTAACCAAATGGGTGCTCAGACATTGGACGCCCCCATCGCCAAAAATGAGACAGAAGACGTTATGAATGAAGGGTCTCTTTGCCCCATTCCCTCACATTCCACCAAACGATATGAAAATAGGACTCTGTCAGTCTACCTAGTCTCAATCCCGATTATCAATGTTGAATATTCGCTTCAGCGTGGAGACATTTGCCATGGAGATTTCTCCTGGATTATTTACAACGTCTCAAGAGCCTGAGTGTGTCGCGGGCAGTTCTTTTGTGACTTGACTCGCTCATTCTCATCAAGGGCTGAATATCTCGCTCCACTCTGGTCTGCACACGTTCATTCGGAAGGCCAGTTGTACTTCTTCCGTGAGGGCACACTCCGTGTTGTCACCGAGGTCTATATCACCTCGAGACCTTCGAAACCGTTTGCTGTTGGATTGCACGTATTTAACATGTTCTTGCGGATATGAAAATTCCCATTTCTGAAGACATCGATCTCTTCGCCGAGTTCGAAGGATAAGATTGTGCCTATTATTTTGTGGACCATGCAACTTACGCGCAATTTTAGCTTGAGAAATCTGACACGGGGAAGCTGGACCTTTCGCATGTCACATCAACTCAGTGAGTGTTCAATCTGCGATCCAATCGAATGGCTTCATTGATATCCACTTTCTCTCATAGATTGTGCCAGAAGAGTTGTACTGGGTCCAGGTCGAATATTTTTTCTTATGCACTTGCATGCTCTCCCGATTCAAAACTCGGAAGAAATTATAGCGATTTTCTCCCACGGTTCATGTGATGAGTTGTTCGCTCCTTCAGGGAGGCTAGGCATTTGAAAGAATGACTGTTTTGGTGACCAAAAATCCTGGAGATGGGATTGAAGAAACATAGGCACCTCAGGCTTTAATTAAGTGAACAATCTCATAAGCGCCAGTGACGCTGAAAAAGAAACTCCCTTGACACCGTCTATAGTTTCTTAGGCTGTGCTACACCGCTACTAGGGTGGTGCTGCACCCATTAGGTCCAAAAGCTTCCAATCGAATCTTCCCTCAACAGGATTTTCGACATACTCTTCACTGACCTTCCAGACTCGCGCACCCAAATGGTAGAACTTTCAACATGGAGTTTCTGAAAGCTATCATTTTTCCGAGGAAGACTATCGCACTGTTGCAAAATATGTGTTTGAGGTCCTGGAGTTGTTTAACGAAGTTCCTGTGTTCCGTTTGAACGAGGCTAGCCCATGTTGATGTGCTAACCTTTTATTTGCTTCTCCATGTTTGTTTAGCTCTACCGCGGTGAGATCCGCTTGACCGTGAGTTCGGCTGAAGGGAATTCGAGGGGACGGGATGAAGATGTAGAGCCGGAACCCAGTACTCGTGAGTTGAACTGTGCGTGTACCCTGCATATCTACCTTTCGAGCATGGTCCCAAGATTAGGTGCCCTCCATCGGACCCGATCCCGGAATGTTGCATGATGTCCACTCGCACAGCCCAGAACCACCTCTCTTGTCTGGGAGGCGCAGCTCCAAGATTAAATAATTTTCGACCCCGGAAACCTGGAGAAATAATAATGATAGTGCATCTAGACAATCAATAGCGATGGCTAAAAGTTGGTAAGCAAAGGGGGGAGTCTCAGTTAGGCGAGAAGGAAGAAGACTCTGAAAGCATGACTCGGAGATGAGTCCGCCAGCCACAAGATATACAAAAACAGAAACGGGCGGGGACCGAGGAAAATCCTGTCGGTTGTTGACTGCAGAGTCGTGGACAGGGACATTCTGATCTCCAGTACTTTATTTATTCGCAGGCACAGATATACCCCAAGAAAACCCGTGCTGCGGAGACAGGTTGGTAGTTGAACAACCACAAAAAACCAAGAAATCAAGCATTGTTCGAGCGCCAGTCGAAACATCGTGCGATTGAGACAAAGATCATCGCCGCGTGGTAGACGTGAATGCCAGTTTCTGCCTGAGATGGCAAGTATGCTGTCTTTGAATACATATGTTCCGTTAGCTTGTAATTTGTTGCAGACTTGTCCTTAGACCGCAGTTCATTCAAACTTATCGCCGAGCCGGTAGCGATTGCCGTGAGGGCCCCGGTAAGAACAGTCAACTACCCGCGAGTCCGACCGAAACGCCAGACCCTGGTGGCTGACAGAAACAAAGGTAGAAAAGAAGGCAGGTCACCAACAGCCTGGTGACAGTACATTGCCGACAACCCAGTTTGTTACGGGAAAGACACGGGATGATCCGATCCAACTTGCCAAATCCGCTCCGACGCGACCCGAAAATCATTCAATTACTTCCAAAAATTTCAACTTCAACTTGAAAATTAATTTCCACATCCACTTACAACGCCATCGACACTGGGAAGGGACGGCTCGGACACAAAGATCAGTGTCCCCCGCGGATTCGCTCCAAGTCAAACAGACTCGAATAATTGTCCGTTGAAATACACAATACAGATAGCAAAACGATAACGAACAACGGAGGTCACGATATTTCTACGACGAGCTAACACCGACGACCGACGTTGGGTAAGAAGTCGCGATGCGGTGCGAGGCGATCTCTCGGAGCTGAGACTCTTTCAATATCTGTTCGACGATCATGTTCAACTGCCTTGGAAACTGTAAGGAAGAGAGTGTATAAATACCTCGATGTGTGTCCCGAGTTCGTGCACCTGGTGGATGCAGCGCAGGATGGAGAGTGTGCGGCCTTTGAGGAAGCCGCACAACATTGCATAGTGCGAGAGGGAGCTGTGGAGGGATGCGTGGCGGATAGTGGATACCTCGAGCTGTAAGCTACCCAGTCGGACACTCAACACGCCAAATGCGAAAGAAAAGTAGAGAGATGACACACCTAGAGAACGCCTCTGCTGTGTGAACATCGGACGCGCACAGGGCCCCGTTCTCGACGGCCTCGAGGTATGTCTTTTTTACGTCGGCCATGGCTTCGACTAGAATACGCGTGAGGCGCTGGGGGGACGCGTAGTGGATAGTCCCGGCCGTGCCAATGAGCGCCAAGAGGACATCGGTTACGGCCCAGAGTGTCGAGCTGAGTGAGAGTCCCGAGGCAAGGATCGAAAGAGGCTTCGAGGCTTCAAGGAGGGCGGGCATTGGAATGGTGAACGAAAGCTGGGATACGGGATTGGAGAAACATGACAGGTTTAGAAGCAGACGCTGTCTCACGGCGAATTGTAATCTTGCCGAGTTTCCGAATTTTGCATTGACTGACCACAGGACCCCGGAAAATACAGTTCGAACTATGATCCCAAAATTTCCAAATTTGGAGCTTATTTGTCCGGACGCCTGGCCGCCGCGAGGGTCTTAAATGTCCGGACTTCCCTCAAAGTCCCAAAAATCAGTTGTTTGGGGTGCCAAAAACCAAAAAATTCTCCGGCGGCCACTGACTACTACAAATCGTCATTAACCCCCTCGTTTTTCTTCTTTTTCGACCGAATAGTGGTTGAAATTAAGTGGCACGCAGCTTTAAATTGAGTGAACAAATGAAAATCGGCGTCGTTGAGACGGCTGCTCACCCATCGGAGGAGACCGTTGGGGAGGTAATTTTGAGTAGAACTTGAAATGATGGAACATGAGTAGAGCAACCGATGAGCTCCATGTGCTGAGTCAGTGGCGAGAAGATGCTGGTGCGTTGCAAGACTGGTATTTGAACGCAGGACCAAATAAAAATTCTGAGAACGAAGGGGGGCTAACCACTAAACTAAAGCGGCATCCTAAGGGACTGTCAAACATGACCTACACTGACCAAATCCTGGGCTTAGATGTCCGGACTGGGCCTCAGAGTGTCTGAGCCCCGAGGACTTAAATGTCCGGACAACGCTCCGAGTGAAAGTCAATCCGAGGCCTTAAATGTCCGGACATGGTACCTTAGTTCGAACCGTATCTTCCGGTGTCCTCTGACCACGGCATCTCGCCTGGCCTTGGCATGGTCACCATCATCGGGATCTACAACATCGATACACAAGTCTCAACGTCGGATGGGTAGATGAAACCCTGGCCCAGGCAGCATGGGTAAGCCGCCCTCGAACGTCTCAGGCTTCGTGATTAACCCGAGCATTGCGGCTTCTGGCCATGTTTGAGATCTGCGCCAACCCTAATCACTCGAGTGAGCGGTCGTCATCTGCCATGGTTACACTCGACTCGATTATCCGTTCCCTGGGCCTGACCTTGGTCGATCTCAACGAGCCCTCTACCTCGACCTTCTCGCCTGGCAAAGTCCCGGCTGTGGCAGACGTGCCGCACATGAGATATGGCCCGCAACACCACAATTACCCTTATTCATCGACGTTGCCGGTCTCCGCCGATCGCGGGTGTTCCTGCGGTTCACTGACGTTGAAGGAGCAATGGCCCGAAGCCCTCGAGCACACACCCCTCTGGGCCCAGACTCCTGCGTGGAATCCTTCTTGGTCTGATGCTGAGATCCGAAAGGAGTCTATCCGCAGGCTGTGTTAGAGTGCCATTGTCCTTGCGGCGGGGCACAGTTCCTACTCCAGCGCCATCCACTCCCATACCACCAATCTTTTCACCGGCGATCCCTCCAACGTACGCTGTAACATTACCACTTGTTCTCAATTTCTCATCACTTCCATTCTGATAGTACGCGCTTCTATTCTCTGGCGAGGCGATGGTGCACTCACCGTCTATGATTCACGCGCCATCGCCCAAAGACACGATTTGGGCCTTGTATGACCGCGCCTTCCTTCTCTGGCACGCCTGTATCAAGATGCGGAACGACAAATCGGCTCCTGTACTTGATAAAGGCCAGTTTGCGGTCAAGGCTTGGCTCGAGGCCGATGCTATTGAGGAGGCTCTGAATCGGCATACGTGCGGGATCGAGAGGGCGTTCATTTTCCTCGGCCAGGAGTACGCCCACAACTGCGGCCGTGGACATCGACGAACAGGTGAGACGACGCACCGCATACACACACATACAAACGGCAGGTGTGGGCGATATTCGAAGCACGCCACGCCAGGTAGCAACCAATCAATCTGACTGACTGACGTCTTGAAGCCCGCTGCTGCCTGGACCTTCCGAATGTCAGGTGCGGTGTTCCCATTGTCATTTACCAAGTCCCGATGTATATCGCGACATCCACAGCTGCCTCAGCTGCCGGGACGGAAATAGTCGTCGCCTTGTTTAAATGTGTACGAGAGATAGGCGGTGCGTCGGCGGAGAGTCATCGTGTGTCCACAAGTCTAAAATGATTCTCGCCTTGTTTAAATGTGTACGAGAGATGGGCGCTGCGTCGGCGGAAAGTCATCGTGTGTCCACAAGTCTAAAATGATTCTCAGATCTAAACTGAACCGCTTTCCTTTTCGGAAGAAGCAGGGTTGATTACTTACTTATTCCTGGATGGTTCCAGGTTCGCGCGTATGTACACCTTTTCGAATTCCATCCCAACTTAAGACGTCCTCCCTCAGGCTCTGAATGTGAGCCGTGATAGTCTAAGACGAAGGAACCGGCACCGCGGAGGCCCGCATTAAAATGGCCCGAATCCGGTGATACCAGTGCCCCACAATTCGATGGGGGCAGATATGGATGCTCCCGCTCGCCCAAAACGTGTGCGCGCAATTTCCACACCGACAGCCCCTTCTGAATGTCGGCAAAGCAAGCAACGACGCGGTCGATTGTGGGGCACTTGGCCGGGTCGGCCCGGGCCATGTCCTCCACGACGGGCCGCATGAATTCAGAGTCCAGCTTTTCGTATTCGTGTACATCGGGGTACATACCTTCAGTGAGTGGCTTGTTGAACAGCGTGTGAAATAACGTGACTAGTGATCGGCTCCAAGTCCGCCGAAGTAAATCCAAACTTTGAACACTACTTTTTCATATTCGCATTCAATTGCAGAAGCCGGCATCACAAAGACTAATCCCCTGACTTTCACCAACAACAGCCACCTGTCGATCCACTCCAAGCTAGCTCTATAGATTTCAGACTCGACATAACTGTCCATTCAAGACTCCATTGAGATACAGAAGCAGTAAAAACAGCAAAACGATGACGAAAAACGAGGAGACAGCATAGTCATTGCAGTGTTCTTACGGAAAATTGAACCTGGGCGACTGATGTTGGGGAAGGAGCGGTCTACGTCACGAGGCGGCGTAAGGCGATCTCGCGGATCTGTGACTCTTTCAATATCTGTTGAGCAACTATGTTCAACTCGGCAGGAAAAGTATGAGCAAGATAGAATCAACATACCTTGATATGTGTCCCGAGCTCGCGCACATCGTGGACGCAGCGCAGGGGGGAGAACGTGCGGCCTTTGAGAATGTCGCAAAATGTTGCATAGTGCGAGAGGGAGCTGCGGAGGGACGCTTGGCGGATGGTGAAAAGTTTGAGCTGTAAGCTACCCAGTCGGACACTCAACAAGCCGACTCCGGAAAAAAAGTAGAAGGATGGCGCACCTGAAGAATGTCTTCCTGGTGTGAACATCGGACGCGGACAGGGCCCCATTCTCAACCGTCTGAGGTATGTTCTTTCGACGTCGGCCATGGCTTCGGAGAGAACACGCGTGAGGCGCTGGGGGGGATGCGTAGTGGAAACCGCCTGCTCCGATCAGCAAGACACCTCCTGCAACAACCCAGGATGTCAAGTTGACTGCGGAATCCGCAGCAAGGAGTGAGCGGGAGGCTTCAGGGAGGCTAGGCATTTGAAAGGGAATGGCCGTGCTGTAGAACGAGGTCTTGGAATATGGCGATCAATACTTGATTCCCTGGTTGCTTGTGATTATCCAACTACCGACCAGTCCCCGCAGCACGCATTATTTTTAATCTCATGAGCTCCATCTACCCGGTCGATCAGAATTCGAATGAGACATCTTCTTGTACCTCTCCTGAAGGCCAAACCCTTGATAATCACCTGTGGCGTTTAGATTTAAGCTGCACGAACCAACATGTACCATCAAAAACAGCATTGCTTCCAAACCCGGAAATTTTTGATGTTTGCACTTCCATGCACAATGTCGGTAACATTTTTAGCACACCGAAACATCGATTTCCTGGATGCTGCACCTCAGGCTCTACGGGAAGCACCGGGAACCAACGCTCGTTGCTATTCGCGGGAAACCGGTGATCCTGGATGATGTTATATGTCGACAGCTCTTATTTTGGACAACAGTCGAAGCATCGTCCGCCGCGAGGTAGACGTGAATGCCAGTTTCTGCTAGGTTGATTCAATGATACATGGGCTGATTACGACTTGCGAAATGGCAAAGCACTGTGATGCTTCTGAACACACTTCCGTTGTCGAAACATTGCCGATTTGTGGAGGTAGCGATTTGTCGCCTCGATGAGATTGACAGGAACGTCCGATCCGGGCGCAAGCGAACAGAGCATCACCACCAGTCACTCAGTCTTGGGGAGAGTGCGGCATCGAGAGGACTGCATTGCCATCGAGTGAAGAAGAAAAGTGTGTGAAAGGCAATCGAACAGACATGGAATGATCCGATTCAACTTGCCACCGCGCCGGCCCGGTCCGATCCTTGTTCCAAAATTCAAACATAGTATTTTTCACGCTCACTTTCAGCCGTCGACATTGAGAAAAAGACGACTACCACTTTTATGCCACAAAGCAAGTCAAACCATGAGTTGATTTTTCATTGGAATACAGAAGCAGTACAAACAGCAGAAAGCGAAGAGTGTAAACAAGATAATTATTTCCGACGAATTAAAACCCGACGACCGATGTTGTAGAAGGAGCCGTCTGCGTCGCGAAGCGGCGGGAGACGATCTCGCGGAGGTGAGATTCTTTCAATATCTGTTCGGAGGTCGTGTTCAACTGGGGGGCAAGGTGCGAGTGGCAAGGTAGTTCACGTACCTCGATGTGTGTTCCCAGCTTGTGCACCTCGTGAATGCAGCACAGAATAGTGAACGTGCGGCCTTTTAGAACATCACACAACATTGCATAGTGCGAGAGGGAGCTGAGCAGGGACGCCTGGCGGATGGTGGATACCTCGAGCTGTAGGCTACACAGTTTGTAATCAGTATTGCAACCCAGGGGGACAACACAGAGGAATGGCGCACTCAGAGAATATTTCTGCTATGTGAGCATCGGATGCGCACAGGGCCCCATTCTCGACGGCCTCGAGATATTTTTTTTTTGACATCGGCCATGGCGACGACGAGAACACCCGTGAGGCGCTGGGGGGACGCGTAGTGAATGGTTTCGGCCGCGCCGACGACCACTGAGAGGACAACGATGGCGGCCCAGGGTGTCGAGCTGAGTGAAAGGCCCGAGATGAGGATCGAAAGAGGCTTGGAGGCTTCAAGGAGGGCAGGCATCGGAAGGGTGAACGAGACCTGGGATGTGGGATTGAAGAAACATGGCAGGTTTAAAAGCAGAACTAAAGCGCCAACTAGGATAGGGGGTACCGTGGGCATTCGGGGGAGACCAGACCACAGATAATCACCGCTGTCGTTTGAACCTAACCTGCACGATCGAAAACAGCATTGCTTCCAAATCCGGACATTTTTGACTTTGTGCTGCGGGAACCAACACTCGTTGCTATGTGCGGGAAACGGGTGATTCTGGACGATTTTATAACGTTGAAATCTTTTATTTTGGACGATCGCTTCAAACCCGAGCGCCACAGTCCAAATCATAGTCGAAGCATCGTCATGCCATGGTGCGATTGAGAAAAGGATCATCGTCGCGAGGTAGACGTGAGTGCCAGTTTCTGCTAGTTTAATTCAATGATCCATGGGTTGATTACGACTGACAAAATGGCAAAGCACTGTGATGTTTCTGAACACACTTTCGTTGTCGAAACGTTGCCGATGCAATGCCGATGTGTGGATGTAGCGATTTGTCGCCTCGACGAGGTTGGCAGGAACTTCCGATCAGGCCACAAAGGAATAGAGCCTCACCACCAGTCACTCAGTTTTTGGGGGAGTGCGGCATCGAGAGGACTTGCATTGTCATTGAGTGAAGAAGAAAAGTGTGTGAAAGGCAAGCTGTATTCTCAAGTCCAGAACCATGGTTATCTTCTGGCCTGTCGATCTCTCCTTCTTACGATGGATGCGCTGGTTGAACGGATCAACTACACGAACCCTACACTCTACATGCGGACCTGCAGGATATGTCTGCCAATTTTGTCATATTCCTGTTCGGCTTGAACGGCAGTCTCTTGTTCCCCTCCCGATGTGGGTCAGCCGACAGTCTGCCTGCTCCGCGGATTGACAATCGCACTGTTGCACGATCAGTTCACCGACACCAGCACATGTGCAGATCCAGAGTTGACGTCGGCTTGAACAGACACGGAATGATCCGATTCAACTTACCGCTCCGGCCCGGTCCGATCTTTGTTCAATTACCTCCAAAATTCCAACATAGTATTTTTCACGCTCACTTTCAGCCGTCGACAGTGAGAAAAAGACGACTACTCCTACTTTTATGACACAAAGCAAGTCAAACCATGTATTGATTGTTCATTGGAATACAAAAGCAGTACAAACAGTGCGAAAGCGACGAGTATAAAACAATTATTTCCGACGAATTAAAACCAGACGACCGATGTTGGAGAAGGGGTCGTCTGCGTCGCAAAGCAGCGAGAGGCGATCTCGCGGAGCTGAGATTCTTTCAATATCTGTTCGGAGATCATGTTCAACTGGGGGGCAAGGTGCGAGTGGCAAGGTAGTTCACATACCTCGATGTGTGTTCCGAGCTCGTGCAATTCGTGAATGCAATGCAGAATAGTGAACGTGCGGCCTTTTAGAACATCACACAACATTGCATAGTGTGAGAGGGAGCTGATCAGGAACGCCTGGCGGATGGTGGATACCTCGAGCTGCAGGCTACACAGTTTGTAATCAATATTGCAACTCAGGGGAACAACACAGAGGAATGGCGCACTTAGAGAACTTCTCTGCTATGTGAGTATCGGATGCGCACAGGGCCCCATTCTCGACGGCCTCGAGGTATGTTTTTTTGACATCGGCCATGGCGACGACGAGAACACCCGTGAGGCGCTGGGGGGACGCGTAGTGAATGGTTCCGGCCGCGCCGACGACCACTGAGAGGACAACGGTGGCGACCCAGGGTGTCGAGCTGAGTGAAAGGCCCGAGGCGAGGATCGAAAGAGGTTTGGAGGCTTCAAGGAGGGCAGGCATCGGAAGGGTGAACGAAACCTGGGATGTGGGATTGAAGAAACATGGGCAGTATTTAAAGCAAGAAATTGGGCGCCTACACATTTGAAATCTGAGATCTCAATCGCGGCTCGTCAGAAAAGCCTATATCATTGTATCAACCCGATGCCGTGAGACCCAACTTCCTCCCGGGTGCCGCGCTGATTGAGGGTTAGTTAGTTGCGGGGACATTGACGTTCACACGACCTTCATAAGCCTTCGCCACAGCCTGAGAACCAAGGAGGCCGCCTTCCTGGAGAAAACCCCAAGTTAGTGGTGATGGTTCCTCTGGTGCAGACCACAAACCTCGGCGGAATACCAGTGGAATTCTAAACGGTTGTTGTCAGCCGCCCGGAAGCCCCGAAGTACCATGTCGATGCATGGACAGACCAAGTGAGCGTTCAGGATGGAAGTCAGCAGCCAACAGCGCTCGATAGTTCTCCAAGATTGTCACACTGCCAGAACCGTCGTCTGTGAAGGTGTAAGCGCCAAGTGGCGTTAAATGAGAATATTTGAGCGCACCATCTGCTCCAGGAGCTGGGAGGAAGGGCCACATGTTTCTGAGAGAAATGTGGACAGGCACTGCCCACTGGAGCATACGCTTTGGTCGAACCTGGGGCGAGAAAAGTCGAAAAATAAAAAATGCCAAGTCCCACATATGCCGACCTTGAACGGTCAGTCCAGTCCATTCCCATACCTGAATTGCACAAGTACCCGACATGCACGACGCGAATCACTCGATTTGGCGAATTCCTTATTGTGTAATTCTTCCGTACGTAAACCAGGTTCATTAAAAAAAAACGCCACTGGGTTTATCTCCAGACAGAAATGGAAGGGCTGATGGAATGGCTTCTTGGCTTTCGGCAGCTTTGGGCGCGAAGTCGTCCTAATAATTTGGCCGATACACGATGCCACTCCGATTAGCGTGTAACGTTACCTCGGAAGGCTTGCTTACCTGATGTTGGCCACACTGCGCACATTTTTCAGCTACTGTTTATTTGCTCTCGTAACCAATTTCCGTTGTTCTCTGCAACGAGTGCCCTCTTCAAAATTGAATTTTTAGTACTAGGCTTTTGAATTGGTTGTTTAGCTCCTGTGCAGATCTAAGATCGCTCCTACCGGCCCGTGTGCCCCGGAATCCTCCAGCCTATACCCGATTCGATACTTGTAATCTTCTTCATATGGCCTTCTCTTTTAGTTCAACAGAAGCTTCCGGAAATTCCGTTCTGTCATTGATTCGGCATGCTGGTCGTTGCAGGTGTGAGACACGCATTTTTAAATGCTGTGCTGAAGCAAGTTTCTGAACACTCACATGTCAGGTCTTGGGTTCATCCGAGCTTCATCGGTCCGTACATCCATTTAACTGTATGTTCAAACTGCTTCACGAATGAGCAGGAATCTGTTGCATTGCTGGACCGTTTCCAATTTTACAGGACCACACCCCTGATCTGTATGAAATAAGATGAGCCTATCTTAAGATGTGGCCGGTGTAGACCGCCGAAAGCCTTAAGTCCTCTGGATCTTTAAGACCCTGCTCT
The DNA here is from genome assembly GCA_029282495.1 of Mycena albidolilacea. Lineage (NCBI taxonomy): Eukaryota > Fungi > Basidiomycota > Agaricomycetes > Agaricales > Mycenaceae > Mycena > Mycena albidolilacea. The sequence continues at coordinate 55,577 of JARIHO010000150.1, read as the reverse complement.
CCCTACCTATCCTACCTACACCTGCCCTGTACCCCTGCCCGTTATAGAACTTAAGTGTTCATGGGCGCAAGCTGGCTGCGGGGAGGACGGTCGAGTTTGAACCGAACAGTCACCGGTGAGACCGAGTCGGCAGCCAAAATGTTGAGATGTCGATTGATATTGGACGCGAATCAAGAACTGACTGGATCTAGATTCTACACAAATTTCGATCGGAGGCAAGTTCAACGTGTTTTCCAAATGGAATCGTCAGCCCGACGCAGTTCGAAGGAGCCCTACTTTTTCCAACGGATTAGTACTTCGAGTCAAGCCAGGTCGAGGTCGGTGGCACGTCCGTGCCGAAGATGTTAGAGCAGCATCGCAGGCCCGCAAATACGTGATGCAAGTCGAGCAGCGCCGCGGCATCCCGAATCGTGATCTGTCTGAAATGGATTCCTATTCAGCTTGACTGTCAAAACGTCGATGGATCAAAAGTGGGTCCAACATAACTGCTGATAAGTGCCTGGATAACTTTCAAGGTCGATTTCAAGGAAACAACCGGGTGCCTAAACCAAGTCGTCTTATCGCAAGCTGGTTCGAGGCGCTCTGCCGCCAACACATCGGAGCGGAGGCGAAACTTTCACCTAATTCGTTTGAAGAAGTTGAACAGTCTTGATTTCAGATAGACAAAGACCGAAAGCCGCGCGCATATCAAAGACCGGAGGGTTCGTCCTTGGCCTTCGGCTCAGTCTTGTGTGTAGATCGCCGAAAGCCTTAAGTCCTCTGGGTCTTTAAGACCCTGCTCTCCCTACCTGTCCTACCTACACCTGCCCTGTACCCCTGCCCGTTATAGAACTTAAGTGTTCATGGGCGCAAGCTGGCTGCGGGGAGGACGGCCGAGTTTGAAACGAACAGTCACCGGTGAGACCGAGGCGGCAACCAAAATGTTGAGACGTCGATCGATATTGGACGCGAATCAAGAGCTGACTGGATCTACATAAATTTCGAGTTCAGCGTGTTTTCCAAATGAAATCGTCAGCCCGACGCAGTTCGAAGGAGCCCTACTTTTTCCAACGGAGTTAGTACTTCAAGTCAAGCTAGGTCGGTGGCGCGTCCGTGCCGAAGATGTTAAGTAGAGCAGCATCGCAGTCCCGCAAATATATGATGCAGGTCGAACAGCGCCGCGGCATCCCGAATCGTGATCTGTCTGAAATGGATTCCTATTCAGCTTGACTGTCAAAATGTCGATGGATCAAAAGTGAGTCCAACATAACTGCTGATAAGTGCCTGGATATCATCCAAGGTGGATTTCAAGGAAACAACCGGGTGCCTAAACCAAGTCGTCTTATCGAAAGCTGGTTCGGGGCGCTCTGCCGCCAACACATCGGAGCGGAAGCGAAACTTCCATCCAATTCGTTTGAAGAAGTTGAACAGTTTTGATTTCAGATAAACAAAGACCGAAAGCCGCGTGTGTATCAAAGACCGGAGGGTTCGTCCTTGGCCTTAGGCTCCGTCTTGTGTATCGTGACCCACGGACACCTCGCGTCTGGGCGAGTCTCGCGGTGGGGAACTGCTCGATTCGCAAACAAGAAAACAAAGTCATCGTAGTCGCACTCACCCCATGCATGATCTTCGACCGCATCGAGGGATACGGTGATCTCTTCCGGCTTGGCGGGCGAGCTCATGAACAGCGATGACCCGCAATTAGCACAAAATTCGCGCGTGAGGGTGTTCCCGCTCGTCGTGTCGTTGTCGTCGTACTTGCGGAGCAGCTCCTGGCCTGCGGTCAAGATGATTTTCTGGAACACATATTATATAGCATAATGTAGAAGTTTAATTCGAGGGAGCACATACATCAGGAGTGAAGAACGCGCTGGTCGAGAAGGCAGAACCTCCGGATTTCTTGCAGTTGATGCAATGGCACACTGCGCAGCTGTAAGGTTCGCCAAGCACCGTGAAGCGAATTTGGCGGCAAAGGCAGGAACCAAGGCGCTGGATACTGGATTCAGAGGACATGGTGGTTTGAGTTGAAGCGTTTGATCGCGGTGGAGACGTCTGTCACGTCGGCTGCCGAAAAGGGAAATGCAGGTTGTCTTCATTTAATAGGCTAAGTACTCGAGGATCCCCGCGAATGGAAAAGGTAGGCTGACTTCAGTTCAAGTTAATGGCTGCTCAAGGATCCCCGCAAGGTTTAGAGTAAATTGATCATCACTTCGATTCGACTCAATGTCCAAATTAAAGAAACGACTGGGTGTCCACAGCCGCCGTTACTACAAGCTCGCGTCAAGTTCATTCGGGTGCCGCCCACAAATACGGTCCGGGATTCGACTCCCTACCCTTCAAATTCATTGTAACTGACCGTTGAATTCCGCCAGTTCGTTGGTAATATATTGAAAAGTTTGATCGGAGATAGACATACAAAAATGAGAGCTGTGTATGTATCAGAGACTGGCGGGTTGCTTGGACTTGGGCGCCATCTCGAGTCCAGTGACCCAGGGACACTTCGCGTCGGGGCGACTCTCGCGACGGGGAACTGATTCGGTTGGTGATGGCATAAGCAGCAAGACCATGGACACACTCACCCCATGCTTGGCCTTCCACCGCACCGGGGCACACACTGATCCAGTCCGTCTTGGTTGGCGAGCTGAGGAACAGCGAAGAGCCGCAATTTGAACAGAATTGGCGCGTGAGGGTGTCCCCGCTCGTCGTGTCGTTGTCGTCGTATTTGCGAAGTACCTCCTGGCCTTCGATCAAGGTGATCTTCTGGAAAACAACACCAAGTGGGCAAGTTTGAGTAATTCCAGAGGAAGGCACGTACATCAGGGGCAAAGAACGCGTTCGTCATAAATGCAGAGCCCGTGAATTTCTTGCAATTGATGCAATGGCAGACCGCGTAGCTGAATGGATCGCCCTCCACCGTGAAGCGGACTTGGCGGCATAAGCAGGATCCAGGGCGCTGGACGGAGGACATGGTGGGTCACGATTGAGTTGCGATGATAATGATTGGTGGGCTCGCCAAACTCCGCTCGTTGACATGTTGATGGCCTGTTTTGCCGTTAGCGTCCACCGATCCACTCCCTGGGCGCTGAGACCGCAGGCAGATTCCTCGTGAAGAATCGAGCAATATACTGTATATCTATCGACTTTGAATTGTCCAAGGCGGCGGCGTTCGGAAGAAACCGGCCGATCACTTCAACTGCTCACTCTTTCTTCCTTCCACATCGCACTGGTGCTCTGACCGCCTAATCCTCTTCATCACTACTCTGCTGGCCAGTCACTTCTCCATATGTTCTTCAATCGCAACTCGCTCCCAATGGATCCCTACACACCTCTCCCGAAAGCACCTCGCGGACGCGCTACTTCGAACGCAACCCGCCTACGCTCTGCTTCTGTGTCTTTGGTTCCCGAACAAATAACGCCCACGGACAAGGCATCAAAACGACACACATACCACGCGTTGCAATTGGCTGGGACGGTCAACGCATGGAATAGGGTAGTATCGCTTCCATCCCCCGATGAAGCAGCCGCAAGCGGGCGGGCTCTGCAGTCAACACATTCTACTGTCTCTCGCAATCAGACACCGATTTCGCCCGCTGACAACTCGCCGCTCCGTCATCCACGTCGACTGCAGAACTCGAATCCCAAAACTCTTCTGCGAACTCTCAATACCCTGCTCGACCCCAAATGTCAGTGTATTCCGGACTTTCTTGACGTCGACCATCTCATGGCACTGCACGAACGCGATCTGATGGACCGAGACCAGAGAGACGCTATAAAGCTCAAGGCGCGAAGCGATCGCACAAACAACAGTGTAGTGTGCAGTGGACTGAGTGCGTCATTGTCTGTTCTTCTCTCTTCATGCTGACATTTCTTTAGCGGTATTCGGATCCTCCTTGCGCGAGGCTGCGATGTTTGCGTCCAACTCGACTGTGCTCGGCGGCTATGAACACGACTTGCCTATCGTCGTGTTCCGGTGTGTCCAAGAGTTATGTCGACACAGTTCGCACTTCTTCATCTCCCCCCCGCTGTTGCTGAAGCTCGCTCTTGCAGGCTTCCACCCACCAAGACAGCCAAAACCTGACCGCGACCGCCTTCTCGCTCTCATTGGTGGATTTGACTCAGAGCCTCTGTTTGGCGCGACAATGGTGCTGAACTGCCCCTACGAGCTCAGAGAGGTCTATGCACTCCTAACTACCTATCTCTTTGCTCTTCCCGAGCCCGTCCTGAGCTCCGAGATGTTCGAGGCCATATGGGCGTGGTGCGTTCTTCCGTCCCTTCGCCGCACCGACTTCCTGGAAGACGACACTCGTGTCGGCCGTCATGCGCCCACCGACGCGGGAACTCGCATTGCCCAGCTTCTCCTCCGCTTGCTCCCGCTGCCCAATTTCTCGCTCCTTGTGTACATGATGGGCTTCTTCCAACGGCTTCCTCACATGGTTACTGAAGACGTGGGGAGGGCGGTCTTTGCGGGTGGTGGCGCTAAGCAGGCTAACCCTTCCGATGGGCGGGCTGAACGAGCGGAAACAATGCTGCGATGGTTTCTTGACCGCTGGGAGACTATTTTCGAAGAACTTTTCTCCTCGCCCCTCGAGTTCCAGCAGAGCGAGAGCATCGTCACCCCCGGAAGATCATGGACGCCTGTCGAGTCGCCTCTAGATGCACCGAGAACAGGAACAGATGCCGAGTTTACGCCAAGAATCAGGCAAGTCGGTAGCGGCGAGTCTCAGTCTTCGCGTGGTAAGCTCGTCATCTCTTTATGCAGGCGCATAACAGTGATACTTTGTAGTCCCACTCATGCGGCTGCCATCGGACGGACTGTTTGAGAAGGCTATTGACACGCAGTCCGACGCGTCGAGCATTTCATCCTCCGTTGCTCGTAAGTACCCGCCATATGTCCTGAAGCTCCACTCATGTGTATCTCAGTCGGAGAACGGCTACTCGATGTCACATTGGAGTTTGCGGAAGACGCTCATCGCGACGAGAAACGCTGGAATACTCACGCGGGACTGTCTCAGCCGCGAGAGGGTGTCCCCGACAATGTCAGCGACGACTCCGGGTACATGTCGCCAGAGGACCAAGACGCGCTGCCTTCTCCGCACCCCCCAGAAGAGCCTGAAATGTCGCATATCCAAGCACTCCGGCGCATCGGCCTTCTGGAGCGCGAGCTCGAGCGGAGCGACGTCGCCGTCGCCGAGGCCATCTCGGAGACCTTCAAGGCGCGGGAGCAGGTCAAGGAGCTCGAGGTCAAGCTGCGGGCTTACGAGAACCGCCCGCCGGCGCTGGAGCTGAATCTGGATAGACGCGTGGCGGACGACTGGCATGCGGTTCTGCAGGCTGATACGGAGGCGCTGAAGAGGCAGCTGGCGGAGGCGCAGGGAGAGCGCGATGCGGCGTTGCAACTTGTGGAAGAGATCAAGAGGCTTATGATGTCGCGTGGGTGTTCCTTGTAGCAAATTTCGTTCGTGCCCAATATATCTCGCTTTGCACGTAATTTGACTTCGAAAACTGCGACCACCTTCTGAGGTTCGTTGACTAACAGAAGGTAGCACATATATAGTGCGCTGGAAGCAAGTGGCCTCATCATCCGACGATGCATTTTCCCTCTTTCCTCTTGTCCAGTCCTTTGCTTTGGTTTTTGGCGGTGGCTTCGGCGGGGGCTGCCAATTCTTCTCTCTTTTGCTATGCACATTGAGGTTTTCCTACAGGATACAGCACCTATCTGTATCCCCGCATCCTTTTGCAATGGCACCAGATTCGAGTCCGAGGAATACTTATGTGGCGACTCTCGTCTTGGGCCCAAGGAGCTTCCCACCTCACCTCCCTTTGCGACGCTATTATCCGGCTACGAGCGCCTCGGCGGAATGTGTCCATCAGAGTTTCTGAAAAAGTGGGGCGACGGCGACTTCTATACGTTCATCGACCCGCCTGCGGACGGCTTCCAGCTTTCCACACGACCCAAACCCATCGCAGATGACCAGGTCCTCGAACGGGGCATGCCCGTCGATGCCTTTGGGGGAGTATATAGCTCCAACTACCTCTCGCCTGCGGGGACGCCTTTCGCCCTGCGCGCAGTGCCGCCGTCGGATCTCAACGACACGACTAGCGACGATGTTACCGTATCCAGCTACCGGGTCTATAGGGTGGAATATCCCTTCGTTGCGATGACCAGACCCCGGGTGGCATTTTTTTGGTCGGCCGGGGCAAGGGACGCAGTACAGAACGAAGACCGATATCTATTCGCTCGCTCAGGGTGTTTTTTTGACCATTGTGGTGTAGAGGAAAGGTTCGTGGGCAACATGGGCTTCTGGGAGTGCAAGGCGAGGAGGGAAGTCCGGGGTGCCGACGGAGTATTGGTGGAGTGTGATGGTTGTAAAGCGCACAAAGTGCAGGAGATAGGTCGGGTCTGCATCTGCTATATAAATCAAAGCCTTTCCGACCAGAACTTCATTCTAGTTTGTTGAACAGTTCTTCGCATTAGACGGTAACTGATGGCATCACAAAGGACCCACAACGTAAATTCAACCATTGATCTGACCGCATAGTGGATGTCCCTCTATGTTCTTCCGCCGTATCGTCGTCCAGCCGCCCTGTAGATCTCAACGACCCACTTGCTTGCCAGGAGTATTAAGATCGTTTGCTTGATTTCCGCGACGAAGCTCTCAGGCGCCCTTCAACTACGCAGAGTCGCTTCACGTTTTCTTTAACCGTCCCACCCATCAATGAAAATCCAAACTCTCGCTCGCTCCCCGATTGCGTTCATAACGCCAAGGACTCGGATGGATCGGCGACAATGTGCTTGCAGCTCGTTAATGGTCTCCAAACTGGACCCGGGAAGTTGTTCCAGGTGTGGACTGCAGTGCCATTGGGCCACCCTCCTGAACATCCGGTCTTTTTCATGAAATTCGTGGAGCCCTCACTGTTCCAGCTGGATGTCGACTCAAAAGACTATCGATTCCCAGAACACATCGCCGCGTGGATGTATATACGAATTTAACACCGCAGCAAGGACTCTCTGCTCCTTATTTCTTTGGAATCCAAGAAGTGAGTTCAGAATTATACTAGAATTGAGATGCCGTCTAACAACTCGTTCAGGTGGAAATGCACCTGGGTCTTGATTTTGGAATACATCGACGGGCAGACAATCCACGATTATTGCCAATCATCCAACCTAATAGAATTTCAGGATCGTTGCAATATAGCCAATCAATGCTGCGTGATATTGTGTTTCCTTTGAACAGTATTTCCTTTCATCTCAATGCTGCCCCAGATGCCCTAGCCGACATAACCTCGACCGGATTTCGCCACCACAGTGTGAGTTGTGACCACACCATTATCGCTGGCCCTCCAACACGCCGGGGAGTCGTTTTGATCGATTTCTTTGTCTCCGCGTGGTCTCCAGAGTCTACTTCCCCGGAGATCACTCGATTCGCTATAAGTAACGGTCTTGGACTGTGGAGAAGAGCTCTACGTTAGCCGCTTTCGAGCCGCTAACGGCAGCAGAAAAAAAAGTGTGAAGGTGATTCGAACCATTCTCTCGCAGCGTTTCTGAGAATGCAAGGGTCTGTCTGAGCAGGGATTGAAAATTTTGGAAAATCGAGGCGGAGCCAAAAATGGGCCGATCAGGGCCGATTGCATCAGATGGATCGGCGCCCTTGGCGTCGATCACTGTCAATCAGCGCCTATCAGGCGCCCACATAATGCTGTGTTGTAAACTCAAATGTTTATAACATTTAATAAATAGCACGTTAATAACATGTTATTAACATTCATAGCAAGGACCCTTCGGAAACCCCATGCTATTTATTGCTATATATTCCAACCATTTTTCCTGCGGGATCACTCATTCCTGCTTATTCTGAGCCACCAGGTGGTCAGTATGCAGCCTGCTGAACCTCTGCTACGAAAATAAGACAAAGCCGAGCCGGATTGTATTGTCATTGGGTCGGAATCTGCCGTGTTGTCTCAACTTGGTATGCCGTTGAAAGCCGATGTGCGGTGAATACGGCAAATTCACTAGTCCTGCTCACACACACAGCTCAATTAACAGACAACAAGAGGAAGAAATCTATCACCAAAACACCAGCACACAAGAAAATAGAGGGCTGGGAGCGAAAATCAATTTTTTGCAATTTATTTGCTATAAATTGTTATTAACATGTGTTTGCTACGACCTCCCAGGCCCGGAATTTATAACATAGCATAGCATGGCCAAAATAATTTACAACACAGCGCTACGCCCACACCTAATTTCTGAGCCGAACTCAAAGAACTCTTGGGATGTTTAATCCCGTGCTTTGGATATTTGAATGGTTGTTATGTCCAATGCGACATATGCCCACCCTCGAATCTTTTGTGAGACGGCTCGGGGCCTCTGATTCAGGAGCGCCAGCAGCCGGTGCAGACTGCCGCCATCTCTTCTCGAATCCTCAGGGTTCCCATATGGGATGTCATGATGGTCGGGTCCGAGACTACTCGAATCCGACAAATGAGGAATCACCGCTTTGTTTGCCGTTGCCTAGTTGGGATCGGTCCCTCGTGCCTCTTTAGATCCCAATGGGAAATTCCGTGATGGCGTGGGTGGCCGTGCATCTGTGGGTGCCCCATAAATTGCCTACCTCTTGCCCTGAACGTCTCTCCGAGTCCGACTCAAATTCGACGCCATAGTTTTTGTCCAATGTCGCCTGGCATGCCCACCCTCGATTATGCTGTGACACGAAACTTCCCTGGAAGAGTATTCGCTCCCGCTGCCATCCTTGGCGCCATCATCGTGCTGGCCTTTCTGGCGACAATAAACGGTCAGTGTATCCTTTGAGCGATACTTGTCCGAATTCTCAAAATAAGCACCTTTAAGCTGCTTTAGCGGGCTACGAGACCGTTACTGCATTCGATTCAGACTTCAACGCGACGCAAACCCACTGCTTCAATCAATTCACTCCTTCTCTGGTTTCTAAACCTGGATCACTATGCAATCCCTGTCTTTTGACACTCTGGACACCTTTAACACCAATTTCACCCTGTTCAAATATACGATCACGTCCATCGACGCTCCCAGTACCGGAGACTCCGGACTGTGCTGAGCACTCGACAATTGTGATATCACATCGCTCTATGTTCAAAGTTAATGCGGATGCTCGCAACATTGAAATGGATTTCACAGCATTGATTACCTGTCAGGCTGATGGAACCCAAGTTCTTCAAGGGAACAATTATGAGGTGATGTGCTATGAACACAGCGTGAAATATTTGCTGACAATGTTTCATTGACAGGTCACTGCTTGTGCGGATTGGCTGCAGTCCACTTTGTCCGGCAAATATGGGTCATTATTAGGGGCACAAAAATCATCCAAAAAACGCGTGGTGGGAACATTCAATGTAACCCTTGATGCAAGGGGCATGGTACTCGATGCTGTCACAATGCTAGGTAGCACTGACTTCGCCGCACGTGTTCTCGTCCTTGTGGTGCCTTGCGTGGGGAACACGCCCAAAGTCTTGAACTGCGACTTTCGGAAATGAATCCAAATACGGGTGACTTGGTGTTGCTGTTAGAATTTGACGGTATTCAGGTGCGCGCTGCGAGGTGCGGGGATATGCGCGGATCACGGCGCTGGACATTCGGGGGTATCGGAAATGTAGGTGGGGCGGTATAAAGCCTCGCGGGAGGGTGACATGGCTTTTCTTCACCCGTTTGACGCTTGTTTATACTGGCTTTTGTACTATGGTGACAAACGACATTCCTTGTGTTCTGGATTCGGTCTGGCGACATCGGGGCTGGACGGCTAACTTTAACAGTTGCGGCCGCATCTCGGGGTTTAACAGCCTTCAACTCCTGTTGAAAATCCGCCCATTCGGAACATTCGTCCTAAGATAGAGGGCGTGGAACCCCAGCACCCTTATGTAATCCGCTTATTAATACTTTCCCATGATCAATTTCGATGTCAGAGAAAGAAAAAATTGTATAAAACCATATTTCTGTGATTTTCATGGGATGGAAACAGCAAAAGTGTCTATTTTTTGGCTGGGAACTGTGCAATGGAATCTTTCATCTCTGCAATCATGCTTGGAGGCAAGATCTGATGATCTCTATAAGGCTTGTTTACCCATTTCAAGTCAGCACCAGTAAGCCCACTGGCATAAGCTGAAATAAATTGTGCCACACCATTGGCATATCTATATAGCTACATTAACCATTAGAGATAAATGAAACTGATATGGGTTATCTTCATTAGAAACCTCGCCCACAGTGACTTTATGAGAGTCTCGGGCCTTCTGGAGGTTATTTTGCCGGGCCTTTTTATAGTTAGTAGCTCTAGGCATGGTTAAAGAGCAGAAGGATGTAGAGGAAGTGAAGAGAAAGCCTTGTTGCAGCCTCATGGCTGCTGCATTTCTTAGGGGCTGTTCACCCATCAATCAATCAATCACAATGCCGAGCCTTGCCGATGTGGCTGTGCCAATCAAATTTCGGAACACTTTCCCTGAAAAGTGTTCCTTTCAATGAGAAAAGCATATAGAAACACTTTGAAAAAAAGTCACACAAATTTTTTTGGGACTTGATAACTCCTCGCCAAGAATTTTTTTGGAGGATCTGCCCAATAGAAACCCATTGTATTCCCTCTATCTTACACTTGTATTGGACAAAACATCTGTAGCTAATTTCGGCACTGAGTTATTTCGCTCGCCGCTGTTCGTGACATTGTGACATGTGACTGCTGACATAAGGGTGCTGGGGTTCCACGCCCTCTATCTTACTCGGCGTAGCACTTGCGTAGTACGGCACGTACGTGCTTCGAACTGCGGCCACGTATGTGATCTATGTATCCGATATGAAACCGGTGGTTCCGGCCACCAGTCAAATCCCCCCGGCTTTCGGTGACTTTCATCAATAACATCTCACTTGCTCGGGCGTTGGCAAGGTGCCTGTTCCTCAAGCCCTCAAGGCCTCCGAATTTTCATCAAACAAATCTGATATTCTGGGCCCCCAAATCCCTTTCTCGCAAACTGAGCTCATTTCCTGACCGTGCAAATGGGTTCAACTTGCCTGCTGCCGTGCCTGGATCAAACTTAGCGCCACCACTATAGCATTTCTTCGGAGAGCCTTAAGACCACTTGCTAGTGGCCATTCATTGGAACATCGCGAAGCAGGCAGCGAGTCATGCACCCCCGCCCGAACCCACGGTGGCATGTTCCTGGCTTCTTTTTGATTAGAGTGAGGGCTAACAATCCTTGATTCTCCCAGCGGTGAGCAAAATTTCTTTTTTTCGTCTTCAGCTTTTTACCTACTGGCACCTGTGCGCAACTTTAAAATTTATTCTTGCTGTTCGTCTTTCGTTGCCCCGCAAGGCTACTTACGCGGCCGAAGCGAAGCGTAGGCACTTCTTCTACGCTGTTGAATTGGATCACCTTGTGACATCCTGTGCAACAGTTAGAAGGGAGAAGCCGAGATGATCCCATTGCTGGTGATAAGCCGCCGATTCCTATCTCCTCTCCTTTCCCTCTCTGCCCAGACTCAACGCCTGATCGGAGGTCTCCACAATCGAGCGTCAACCAGTGATGCAGCGATCTTTCATCCTTCTTCTCTTTTTGGGCCTTGTCCGTGCCACGCTGCAGAACTATACAGTCGACGATGCATCTCCAGATATTGTCTACGACCAACCGACATTCCAATGTAACACCACTATATGCCCCGACGGATCACCAGAAGGGCTATTCAATAAGTCAACAACACTGACCTTCGGATCCATCACGTTTTCTTTCACCGGTGCGAGCCCTAGGCGTTTCTGCGACGTTCTGTTCTCATTAATTCAGGTACCGCGTTCTATGGGTTCCTCGATCTCGTCGGAGCGTGCTCATTCAATGTGGACGGCAACCAGCGCCCGACTTTGAATAATATGACTCCTTCCGACGCCGAGCAGGAAACTTTGATTGTCTCTAAATCGGACATGGCCAACGGGCCCCATACACTGGTCGTCGCTCCAATAACGAACGGGACGATAATTGGATTTGATCATCTCATTTACACGTACGTGAAAGTTCGTGCTCGAGCAATATGTTGATCTAGGAAATGCAATTTGAAGTGCTAATCTGCCCGACAAAAAAAGCCATGTGGGTGCGATTGTAGGTGGAGTGGTTGGTGGGGTCGTTCTGACTATCTGGGCGTTGTTGGCAGCGTTATTTTACCGTCGGCGCAAGCTCATCCTGCGGCGCAACCAGCGCAAAAGTGCGGTCCTGCGCAGGATTACTTCCGCTCGACCCGAATATAAAGCAGGTGCATACGATGGAACGGATCTGCCTACGTATAATTAACGATAGTGTCCGAACAGCTATTGTATTAACTAGCGATGTTGTATGAAGTATACACTTGAGTGAGAAATCCGAAGGCACGCAGCGCTGTGGGCTGGACCCGTTGGGACCCTCCCTTTCATGAATATAAAAGACATTGTGGATGTTGCATTCATTCTAAGTACATTGTTGGCCTCAAACATACAGGTTAATCGAGGTGTTCGGCCAGTTGGATACCAAATGCCCCTGTCCATTATTCTCATTTATTTCAACTCTGCCGGATCAGTCGGTGGACTGATAAGATAAGGATCACACTATAACGTCTGGGTTACCGAGACGGCCTAGTTCGGGATCTTCGACGAGAATTTTGGAATAGGCCGATGGCTCACGAATAATTTACCCGAAAGTCCGAGGGTACTTGCTGGATCCAACTGACCAAACTGCTTTTGAGTTTAATTTTTACAAACACTTGTGAGTGGACTCGAACATACCATATACCTGATTACAAGGTCTTCTGACAGGAATTCCACTGCCTGTGTCGCTTTCTCAACAGCATAGTGTTGCCAATGTCCGGTTCGGTCCAGTTTTTTGTTAAAATTTCCGAACCCGAACCTGACCTGGGGTCCGGTTCGGGCAAAATGGGCGAACCCCGGACCGAACATCGGTCCGGTCCACCAAGGGTTCGGTTCAGGTTCTGAACAGGTTCCGACCTCAAAGAACCGCAAATTTTTCTCGCTTGATTTGGAGGTAAAAACTATGGGCCATATACTGTACAATAATTCAGGGACATAATGGAAAAAAAGCACACCTCGAAACGTAAAATGGAGCACGACTTCAAAAGTGGCTGCTTGAAGGAAAAGTGACACAACTTGGACTTGCGGATGGCTTTGGTTTAAATTCTCGGTCACGGGGTTTGAATACTTCCAGTTTGATTGGTACCGCATCCTGTCTGCTCCTAGACTGTTCCTAGATCTACCGCTTCTTTGGGTATTGAAAACTGAAGCTAGTGAAAATACTGTTTTGTATTTGGATCATATTTTCAGGGAAGCTGGTGGGATATCTAACTAGCGTTGCATTCAAAGGCGGACTCTGCCGAGATTGCGGAGTCTGATCGAGCTGTTGTGCATGGGGTACGGCAGCTGCTTGGGAGTGGTTGCAGACCCCTGGGTGGCGAGGTAGTCCTGGGTGATGCGCGCCAGAGTTGGGTATTGAGAGGAGTGGTTCTAAACATGAACCTTGTCAGGATATGTTAATAATGCGGGTGATGAGCTTTATGCACACCCCACCACGCCACAATGTCATCGACATTTTGCAATACAGCCTTAAGGTAGGCCTTGAGCTCATCTCGTGGATTTACGGCCGCAAAATCCTTGTTCTTGCGACCTTGGACTTTAGCACGGATCCACGAATGTCCGTGATGAACAGGCGCAGTCATTGGCACTACCGGAAGTCAGAACAGGAGATTATACACCCATGTTACACTCACTATCTGCCGCTGTTTCAACCACGACGTCCGGGGTGGGGCAATGTAATAACCGTCAAACTAACAGAATAAATGGTCAGACACCACGAGCGAAGAAGTGATCTCGAGAATGCACAACGGCCTCGAGTTTTGAGAGTCCTTCATTAAATGCTTCTGAATTCCACGACTCTTCCGCATATGCAGTCTTAATGTTCGACACCTCTGTTGACGCCAAGAAGGTTCGCGTACGGAATTTTTTTTTGGCGAATATTGTTATTTGAAGCAAAGAAAATTTGAGGTTCACACAGGTTCGCACATGTTCGGACAGGTCCGGAAAAATCCAACAATCTTCGAACCCCGAACCGCACCTGGGGTTCGGTCCGGTTCTTTGTCGATGCCTGAACCTGAACTGAGGTTCGGTTCGGGTTCGATTCAGGTTCAGAATCGGTTCTGAACCGGACAGCGGCAACATTCAAGTAATCATGCGGATATCCATGACAGCAGCTACAGCGCACTACATAAAGGGGGGGTTGTCGACGGCGCTACGCCGGCTATAATTGCTACATAGGCCTACAAATGCGCTGGGATTTTTGCTGATGTGGAAGTAAGTTTAGTAAACGCTCCACCATGGCTGGTGTCCCTAAGTCCCTTAGCTTCTCAGACTGGGGCGCGATTGTTACTCTTTCTCTGACCTGTATCGTCTCGGTGTACTATATTAGGCCGAAGAAGCCCCGCGCCCGTCTGCCGCCCGGCCCACGAGGACTTCCCTTCATCGGTAACGTTTTGGATATCCCCACCAAAAGTTACTGGCTCGAATTCGCTGAGCTCGGAGATGTCTGGGGTACGTTTTGATGTGCTCGAATTTGCTCTGTATTCGCTTGCTCAGCAAACATTTGAATAGGCGACATTTTTTCTCTTACTGCTTTTGGGAAGACGATGATCATCGTCAACTCTCTGGAAGTCGCGAAAGACCTGCTTGACGTGCGCGGCGCAAATTTCTCCGATCGCCCAGTGATTCGTATGGGCGGTGAACTCGCTGGCTTCAATAACACCCTCCCGTTAGCTCACTACGGTGATCGAGTGCGGAAGGAGCGCAAACTGTTTCATCGGTTCTTCGGTACCCAGCCGGCGGTGAAGCAATTCGTCCCTCTGCTTTCGGCCGAGATACGCAAATTGTTGCGCAACATTCTGTTAAGCCCTGATGGGTTAATTGACGAAATTCGACGGTGTGTCGAGTGCCTAGTATCATGTTATTTTGATTTACTTTGGTACAGTGCAACTGGGGCGATTAGCCTCCGAATAGCGTACGGGTATCGCCTCCACGACGGCCCGGAGCGTGATCCATTTCTGGAGATGTTCGAAACGGTGGAACACAATTTTTTCAACTTAGCCACCCGGGCTGCGTTTCTCGTGGACATCGTACCTGTCTGTGAGTGTCCTTAACACGTTTATTAGGTGAGAGTGAATTCATGCTGAGAGAAATTTCGAGTGCGATATTGGCCCGAGTGGCTTCCGGGTGGAGGATTCCACACCCTCGCCAAGATGTGGTCTAAACAAGTTCACGATACTGTGGATACCGGTTTGGACTATGTCAAGAAGGAGATGGTAAATACTGTGAACATCGGCATCCTCGAATAGATTGATTCCACATCTGTTAGGCTGCAGGAACCGCAGAAACATCCTTCCTGTCGAATCTTCTGGAAGAGGGGAGCCACGAAAATTATTTGATCAAGTGGGCCGCCGCTTCGATACAGGTTGGGGGCAGTGGCACGGTTATTTCATACCTTGAACAACGGAGAATCCATTCTTAATTCCTTGCAGACCGCCGCACAACTCGAGGCATTTTTCTTGGCGATGTCTCTCTACCCTGATATTCAGGCGGCGGCACAGCGCGAACTCGACCAAGCGGTCGGAAACGACAGACTCCCGGACATTTCAGACCGTGCTCAGTTACCATATGTCGATGCTCTGTGCAAGGAGGTAATTCGATGGCACGTCGCAGCTCCCCTCGGTGAGATATGGTTATTTTTACGTTCACTTCCCTCCGTCTGATGATAGTTTATACCAGCGGTGCCTCATCGCACGCGTGAAGATTACATCTATGACCGAGGGGGGGATCTGGAGCCGCTACTCATTCCGAAGGACTCCGTGATTATCCCCAATGTCTGGTACGTACCTCATAAACACAATGAAGAACGAATTCAAATAACCGGTAGGAAAATGGCGCACAATCCGGAGCGGTATACCAATCCGATGGAGTTCAACCCGAGCAGATTTATCGCGACGGATAGCAAGGAGGCCGAACAGGATCCTGCCGAGATCTGTTTTGGATACGGGCGCCGGTAAGGTGTTCTTCAGGACTTTCTCCATTCATTGATAGTTTGCAATAGCATCTGCGCGGGTAAGGAGGGTTCAAGGTGTGAAATTAGTGACTCGACTGAACTGGATTTCCAGGGAAATTACTGGCCGAGACGGCAGTTTTCATGGAATGCAGCGCTATCCTGTCCGTGTTCAACATCTCGAAGCCACGCGAAAATGGAGTTCCGGTAGAGCCGCAGTTAGGTCAGACCTCGGGGACCTTGAGGTACGAACCTTCTCACCCTTCTATGCACGATGACCTGACCTGGAATTAAACTGTCCATTCATAGCCACGTACTTCCCTTTGGGTGTATTGTCGAAGCCCGGAATGCGCGGGCGTTGGTACTGATCCAAAGCGATTAATATGCTGAACCGAAGTTCTTCTAAACCATCGATTACAGTTCCAATTGTATTTTGTTACTTATCAATACTTACAAGCAGGCGGAAAACGGTTGGACACCTACTGAGATTGCTCAAATCACAAATCTAGAAAAGGCTACGGAAGGACTATGCTAGGCACCACGGAGCAAACAAAACCCAGTGTAATTGCCAGGTCGATTGCGAGCGAGTCGGCCAGGAGTTCTTACGGTGCATCCATGGAGAAGGATGTATCGTAGCGGATTGGATATCGGAAATACACCCACAGTGCTATAGAAAACAACTCAACATCCGGTTTGACAGTCAATAGAGTAAATTCGCTTTGTCTTATCTCTTTTTCTCCGCGCATACATCTTCGTTTTCCCAAGTTCAACCTCACCTCTCTTCTCTCTCTCTTTTTTTTTTTTTGTAAAACAGAAGTCAGAACAAACACCTCACGGGAGAATGTGCGCTCTTCACTCGCTCATTCCAGTTCCGAGTCTATCTTGTTGGGTTTCATCCCCTCTTTCAATTGCGTTGTGCCATTGGGAATATACTCAAAGCAAGCAAATAATGATCTATCTATCTACCTTTGCTTGGGTTGATTCAGCAGCGCTGCAACCGCCCGTAATTTTTTATCCGCCAAGTCAAGCAGATACAATTACAGTCCAAGTTCAACCAAAGTTCAACCTCAGTGATGTTGAGGATGATGTTCCAAATACGTAAATTTGGACACCCAATTTTCTTCCAAGGGCTTGTCAGAAACTCGAACAAAAAAGAAAGACCGAGGTACGAGGTTCAACCGTTTGTAGCATCTGTCTACGAGAGACTACCGATGGCTCATGAATAATTTACCCAAAAGTCCGAGGATGTACTTGCTGGATCCAACTGGCCAAACTGAATTTTTACAAACACTTGTGAACATACCATATACCTGATGACAAGGTCTTCTGACAGGAATTCCACTGCCTGTGTCGCTTTCTCAACGGCAACACTCGGTTGACTTGGTTTGGTTGAATGCACTTCAGAACTTGGCTTGTCAGCAAGATTATGATCCATCAACCCCAAATCAAGCCGCGAGGTCGGCATGACTGTCAGTTGGTTATCCGCCTCTGCCCCTTTACGCAAACGGGAATTTGATTTGCGGCATCTTTCGGCAAAGCGTTTTTTGTCGTGATGTGCCGCACAAGCTGCCGCCACGGCGCCGTTTCGACAGCGGATTCGGACAAGTCCACAAAATGGAGAAAAAGAGTCGGAATGGAGAAGAAAGAATTAGATTTCTAGGGATGTACAATGCTTGTATTGAGGCGGAACATAGGCTGAGATCCTCATCCCCCTCCAGCCGCACCGTGCCCCACTCCCTCCCCCCGCGAACGAGTACAACCCAAGCGAGTTCCCGCGCCACGCGCCGAGGCCCATCCACAGCCCCGCGCACACGACGCACATGTCCTCGTACACGCGCCACACGTCCGTCCACGCCGTGATCGGGTTCCTCTTGTTGGACGCGGAGGGTGCCGAGGCAGCAAGGAGAGGGGTGTACAGAGGAAGAGTCGAGCTGGAGGATGCGGTTGATTTCATTCCACTGTCGCATGTGCACCAGCGACGAGAGGCGGGGGAGGGGCACAAGACAAAACTCACCAGCTTAATATCGCTCCACGAAAACCTCAAGATGGAGAGGCGGTGCGTCGGGCCTCGCGGCAATGGAGGCTGCACGGGGCGCGAGGCGTAGAACGTGGAGCGCGTGGCCTTGTTGGGCATGGACGTCATGAGGTCGATGAGGAGGTTGTAGTAGAAGGACTTTTCGAGGAAGAGGGTGTCGGTTGTGCTTGTGCTGTTGTCAGTTAAGAAACTACTTTAAGATATAGAGTATGGGGAAGGGAGAAAGGAGAAGAGGAGAGGAAAAGAGAGAAAGAGAGGACAAAACACACAAGCCACCCAGCCGCGGCCGCTCGCGCCCTCCCTCTGCAGCCGATCAAAGTCGTTCAGTGTCACCATCCCCAGGACGCTGATCCCCTCCTTGCACTGCCCGCCCCGCTGCAAGCCGCCGTTCGTGATGTAATCGGCCTGATGCTTGTATGCCATGTCCGCGGCGACCTGGCAGAGGATTGACGCGGCCTCGACGGGCGGGAGGGTGTAGACGAGGATGCGGTGCCGGCCCAGAACGTATTTGTAGAGCGTCAGTGAGGAGGGGCCGAGGATGTGCAGGAGGTGCGGGAGGTGTAGCGTCAGGTGCACTGTGGAGTTGTCGTCGTCAAGCTGTGGTGCAGTAAGCATCGTGTAGCACGTAGTGGATAAGAACATGGACAAGACAGACACGCACCTGCTCGAGCAGCTCGTGGCTCCACCCATGCCAGTCGCCCGCCCCGCCCAGATCGGCACCGGTGGCTTTGCGCGCGGGGTCCCGGTCGAGGCCTCAGGGCAGCGGACGTGGCGAGCGTTGATATTCACGGTGGCGTGGTTCGTAAAGAGGGGCATGGCGGGGTGCCGTTTTTACCGACTTCGGCGAAGCTGACGTTCTTTCACCGGCTGCCGAAACGGGAAGTCGCGTCACAACGCTTACACAACGTGACCCACTGCGACCCACCTCCATCCGTACGCGTCGCCTCTTGGCCGCCTCAGTCGCAATTATATAAAGGCTCCTTGTGTTTATCAATTCTTTCAACTCACTTTGTCGCAAAACATGTCTTCCAGCAAAGTCATCCTCGTAACTGGCTCCAACACCGGAATCGGATACGAACTCGTTCATCTGCTCGCCGCCAAGGGGCACATCGTCTATCTCGCGTCGCGCAAAGAGTCTGCCGGGACCGAAGCAGTGTACTTTCATCGCCGAAATCGCAGGAACTTGAGACTGACATAGATTTGTTGCAGAGCCAAAATCAAGAAGGAGAAGAACTTGGACGTGAAATTCGTGCAGCTGGACATCACCGATATCACCTCGGTTGAAGCCGCAGTTGCTACGATCAAGAAGGCCGAAGGCCGTCTCGATGTCCTCGTCAATAACGCAGGTACGCGATTCTTTATCGGTTCAACTCAGAAGAATGAACCTGCGACATTTCAGGTATCAGCGAGATGTCAACACAGCAAACCGCTCTTAGCCCTAACCTCCCCTCCATCCGCAACGCGTTCGAAACCAACCTTTTCGGCCTCATCCAAAACACCACCGCCTTCCTCCCCCTCCTCCGCGCCTCTTCCACGCCCGCCGCCCCCGCAGTGATCCTCAACGTCAGCACGGATATGGCGTCGAACGGCCTCATGGCGGGCCCGAACGGCTTTCTGCACCAGGCGGTTGCGTACAACACGAGCAAGGCGGCGGCGAACTCGTACACGATTGCGCTGGCACACGAGTTGAAGGGGGAGGGCATCAAGGTGAACGCGGCGACGCCGGGGTTCACGACGACGAAGTTGAATGGGTTCGCGCCGGGGGGGAAGACGGCCGAGCAGGGTGCGCAGATGCTCGTTGAGTGGGCGCTGTTGGGCAAGGAGGGGAGGACTGGTGCGTTTTTTGCTTCCCTGAATTAAATTCTGTACGCGGGGCGAATGCCGTTCTGACGATGCGTCCCTTTTAGGTCTGTTTGTTAACGATGCCGGCGAGTTCCCGTGGTAGATTCTCTGTTTGTATTTCCTCTATAATTCTATTCTGTACACGTTCCATCGTTATAGTCATTGCGACCATGCACCAACAAGTCCTAACATCAGTTTTTGTGATTGAGCGAGCTTATGCAATGAGTCTATACCATCTTCCGAACGGCCACCTCCAGTCGGCCATCCCTGATTGACTGAATTCTTATCTGTCAACTTATGTGCAGCTCAATGATTTTGACCTGGTTAAATAAAGGTTTCATCTAAAAACCTCATTAAGCATCTCCCTCTTTCTCCCTCCTTATAAAATTACGCTGTCCGAAGCCTTCAAACTCCGCCGGCAATCTCCTTTTACGTTAATGTCTGCTGTTAGCCAAGCGGAGAGCGGCCCGGCGAAGCCGGCCGCGAACCGCTAGTAATGCATCAAAAATCAACCGTGGGAAACCGGGATGTGGCACATCAGGGGGCTGCGGTAAAGATTTAGACGCGTCAGGTCGAGCGTGATGCGGTAAACCGTAGGGGGGGGGTATGGGTTACATGAGAATCAGAGCTGTAATCGATCCAGCGGGGGGCAATGAAAGAGCGTACAAATCCACTGCCTGCGACCTGGATGTTTTTGCATGATCGTACTGACACATGCATTTGGCTGGAGCCTGGGAATGAGGAATGTGCCTCATAATTTTCGGATTTCAACGAAGATATCCTTGGGATACGAGTCGAGGCACAGCAGGAACATGAGTAGCCAGGAAGAGCGATCAATACGAAGGGCAAACGGTCAAGCACTTAAGTTTGTGAGGACCGGCATGCCAGTATACGTGCCTCCCTGACGCGCAGATTTGCAAGCGCCGCAGTGATGCTGGAGTCCTTGCATGGTCAAAGATGATGAACCGGCCTGAATTAGAAGGGAGGGTAAGAATGTCAGAGAATCTCCCTGAGACGTAGCTGGTGCATGGGAAAACATCGCCCGGTTTACGCAACCCACAATGAACCCTGAGATCAACAGGTCGTCGACTCGACCCGGCCAACAGCTTGCAATCGAATTTTCCCTCGACAGCTTGCAGACACACCAAGGAACCCTCAGAACCAAGCTGCGGCTGCGGGCCCTAACAAACGACGTCAATGCCTACCTATCCGCTCTGGGAAGCATCATTTCCATCCCGGAAACTTGGAAATAGAATGCTGATAGTGGATCTAGACAATCAATAGCGAGGGGAGTTAAAATCGGTAAGCAAAGGGAGGAGTCTCAGTTAGGTAAGAAGAAGGTTGCTGACTACAGAGGGGGCGACAGGGACGATCTGACCTCCAGTAGTTGATTCAAACGCCGGCCCAATATACATCAAGATAAAGCTGCGCGGGCTGGTTGGTCGTCGGAAAATCAAGCGAAGCTAGAAGCATCACGCAACCAAGTATTGATAGAGCGCCAACCAGCCTTCAGGTCAAATGGTCTTGCGTTGAGACAAGGATCATTACTGCGTGGTAAAAATGAATGCCAGTTTCCAGTAATCGTGAATGATGATCCATCGGTTGATTGGGACTGATGAAATGAAAAGCACCGTGCTGTTTCTGAATACGTGTCTTCCGTTGTTGAAATGTCGCAGATTCCTACAGGTAGCTATTTGTCGTTTCGACGAAACTAGTAGGAACGTCCACCGACCCCCATTAACAGATCCAGGCGAAAAGGAATAGATATTCACCACTAGACAGGATTCTGTCTTGCTGAGGACGAGTATGGCAACTGCTTTGCCATCGAGTGATGAGGTGCGAAGGCAAGCTTGAACAGACACGGAGTGATTCGAAACAACTTGTTGAGGTCCGCTCCGGCCCGACCCTGATGTTACTCCTTCCAAAAAATCCCAATTTGAATATTATTTTTCGTATTCAGTTTTCACGTCGTCGCCACACATGGACTACTCCTCGGAATCTTACTTTCACGCAACAAAGATCCCCGCCGACCCACCCAAGCCAAACCGGATCCCAGAACTCAACATATCTGTCCATTGCAATACAGAACCAGACATCAAAGGGATAACAAGCAACGAGGGACAGCGTAGTCAACACGGAATTTATGACGAATTAAAACCTAGCGACCGACGTTCCGGAAGAAGCCGCGAGGCGGGATTCCTTCAATATCTGTTCGGTGGTCATGTTCAACTCGGGGAGCAAAGGACGAGCAACGAGAGTTTACATACCTCGATGTGCGTCTCGAGCTTGCGAACCTTATGGAGGCAGCGCAGGACGGTGAACGTGCGGCCTTTGAGGAAGTCACACAACATTGCATAGTGCGAGAGAGAGCTGTGGAGGGACGCCTTGCGGATGGTAGATACCTCGAGCTGTAGGCTACGCAGTTTGAAATTAACACCGACGCGAAGTAACGAATGAAGGAATGGTGCACTTGGAGAACCTTGCCGCGGTGTGAGCGTCGCACGGGGCCCCATTCTCGACGGCTTCGAGATACTTTTTTTTAACGTCGGTCATGGCGTCGACGAGAACATGTGTGAGACGCTGGGGGGACGCGTAGTATGCTGCCACGATCATCATCGAGAGACCTCCGCCAACGGCCCAGGGTGTCGAGTTGACGGGGAGATCGGAGGCGATGATCGAAAGAGAGGCTTCAGGGAGGCTAGGCATTTGAAAAATGACCGTCTTTGGATGCTTGGAATATGGAAGTTGGGCTGAAGAAACTTGAGGTTCGACCTGCTTTTAAGCATGGTGCGCCGTAGACCGTTTGGTTTGGGAGTAAAGTGGTCGTGCTAAGACGTAAACACTGCTTTTGGTATGCAGCAAGGTGTATATTGACCCCGAGCTCTGAATGATCCGTCCTGATCTGTCCCATTAAGCGTCCGGACGCGGCAACTTGCAAAGGTGTATATTGACCCCGAGCTCTGAATGATCTCCCATCAAGCGTCCGGACGTGGCATGAGGCAAAGGTGTACTTATATTGACCCCGAGTTCTGAATGATCTCTCAAAGTCCGGACGCGGCAACTTGCGAGGGTGTATATTGACCCCGAGCTCTGAATGATCTCCCATCAAGCGCCCGCCCGGACGCTTCGGCACCGTTACCCGGTGTTACAAGCGTTGCATCTCTGGGCTTCCACCACCTTCTTCCACCCAGATCGCTTTCTCGGCCTCCTCGTCGCGCCGCTGTTCCACGATTTTGTTGTTATTCATTACCGGCGTCCTGGGTCTTTTTCTCAAACATTTTCGCACAACGGATGGCTCGCCATAGATCATTTCAGTCGCCACGCCATCTCTTGCCGCCGTCTCCTCGTAATTCTTCTGGCATGGCCAAATCTCGTCAGGATCTCTTTGAAACCCTTGAAGGAACTCCCCTACAAGCTCTGTGCACTCAATGGGACCGTAGCCCTTGGAATACGGCGATTTGTACGATCATCTTTGCCGCGAAACCTTGCAAAAACCGAGTCGGAAGCGGGTGCGAAATTCGGACCCCAGGTGCGTCCACAGTAGTTAGAACCATTATTTGATGCCTACCTTCCGCGATTTCCTCCCCGTTCGCAGCACACATTCCCCGCCCATTGGCCAGGCTACTGTTCCCCAGCTGCGATACGGTGCGCCTTTCCCTTATGCATTTGGGCTAGTCGTTTCTACGCCCGCGGTGTACTGCTGGATACTGTCATTGGTCGGCGCCGATAGCGTACTCCCGTAGTCTGCTATTGCGACGCGGAGGGTACAACGGACCTGCACGGCCGCAGGGACGCCAGCGAGGGCGCGAACGAAGGACCTGGGGCAGAGGGTTGGCACGAGAGCACCGCTCGAGTTAGCCATCCCGCGGCGCTGGAAACGCAGCGGCACCGCAACGGTGTGGAGCGGCACAAGGGAGCGGCTGCTCTATTTGCATCTGTGCGGACCAAATTCTGGTCTCCGTCGCGGCTAGGGATGTGCGGCGCGACGTGCGAGCGCCCTCAGCTGCAGCTCTCGCGGGGCGCGAGGGCAAGCATGAGTGGAGTGAGCACCTGTGGCGTTTACGGCCAGCCGGATGGGAGTGGCGGCGCGGCACAAGGGGAGCGGCCGCGGAGTATGTGGAAGAGGAACGCGATGCACGCTTGCACGGAACCTAGAATGTACAATATACCTCGCCGCTACGGACAAGTTCATTGCCAATTCGTCGAAAATCAACCGTGGGAAACCGGGATGTGTCGAGCGTGATGCGGTAAACCGCAGGGGATTATGGGTTACATGAGAATCAGAGCTGTAATTAATCCAGCGGGAGGGAATGAAAGAGCGTACAAATCCACTGCCTGCGACCTGGATGTTTTTGCATGATCGTACTGACACATGCATTTGGCTGGGAATGAGGAATGTGCCTCATAATTTTCGGATTTCAACGAAGATATCCTTGGGATACGAGTCGAGGCACAGCAGGAACATGAGTAGCCAGGAAGAGCGATCAATACGAAGGGCAGACTCTGGCAGTCAAGCACTTAAGTTTGTGAAGACCGGCATGCCAGTATACGTGCCTCCCTGACGCGCAGATTTGCAAGCGCCGCAGTGATGCTGGAGTCCTTGCACGGTCGAAGATGATGAACCGGTCTGAATTAGAAGGGAGGGTAAGATTGTCAGAGAATCTCCTTGGGACGTAGCTGGTGTACGGGGAAAGCATCGCCCGGTTTATTCAACCCACAGTGAACCCTGAGATCAACAGGTCGTCGACTCGACCCGGCCAACAGCTTGCAATCGAATCTTCCCTCAACAGCTCGCAGAAACACCAAGGAACCCTCAAAACCGAGTTGCGGCTGCGTGCCCTAACGAACGACGTCAATGCCTACTTATCCGCCCTGGGAAGCATCGTTTCCATCCCGGGAACTTGGAAATAGAATGGTGATAGTGGATTTAGACAGTCAATAGCAAGGGGAGTTAAAATTGGTAAGCAAAGGGAGGAGTCTCAGTTTTAGGTAAGAAGGTTCCTGACTACAGAGGCGGGCAACAGGGACGATCTGACCTCCAGTAGTTTATTCAAACGCCGGCCCAATATACATGAAGATAATGCTGCGCGGGCTGCCCCGATCATCATCGAGAGGCCTCCGCCAACGGCCCAGGGTGTCGAGTTAACGGGGAGATCGGCGATGACCGAGAGAGAGGCTTCAGGGAGGCTAGGCATTTGGAAATGGCTGTCTTTGGATATCTGGAATGTAGAACTGCTCCATTTTATAAGCTGGCAATGGGTGGCAATCGCGGGCGGTAAATACTACCTCCGGGCTCGCCGATTCCCGATTGCTGATCCCGGCTTGGCGAAGGCAGTGTTTATTCCTTCAACTGCTCACTTTGCGGCAGACTCTTCCACCTCGCACTGGTGCTCTGAAACCGCCTAATTCTCTTCATCACCACTCTGCTGGCCAGTAACCTCTCCATATGCTCTTCAATCGCAACTCGCTCCCAATGGATCCCTATACACCTCTCCCGAAAGCACCTCGCGGACGCGCTGCTTCGAACGCAACCCGCCTACGCTCTGCTTCTGTGTCTTTGGTTCCCGAACAAATAACGCCCACGTTGACGGAGAGATCGGAGGCGATGATCGAAAGAGAGGCTTCAGGGAGGCTAGGCATTTGAAAAATGACTGTCTTTGGATGCTTGGAATATAGAACTTGGGCTGAAAAAACTTGAGGTTCAACCTGCTTTCAAGCATAGCGCGGCGTAGACCGTTTATGGTCGTCCCAAGGCCATGCGCAATTGATTCTTCTCCGATCCGTCTGGTATTGACAGCGGGGGCTTTTAATTTAATAGTCGGGATGACTCGCATTTTTTTTCGCCCAGCCCTTGCGATGCGCAGTTGATTCTTCTCCGGGACGAGTGATGCGTCTGGTATTGACAGCGGGGGCTTTTGACAGTCGGGATCACTCGCGTTTTTTTTCTCCTAGCCCTTGCGAAGCGTCCTCTTGGGATTCTAACTAAATTATGAACGCATCTCACCTCGGTCAGCTCTCAAGCTTACCTTCTTTTTATTTTCTCCCCCCACCACAGCATCTAATCGAGATTCCCATAGCTTTTCTGTGAAACTTTCACAAAGTTCGCACCTTGTCATGGCGCATGGCGCATGCTAATCATGACGTAAACACTGCGGCAAATGTGTATATTACCCCATATAATTCCGAGCTCGAAGCTGCATCATTACCCCCACCCTTTGGCGGTGCACTCGTATATGGGGATTTGATATATTATGGGACCTCTGATCTTCGACGACACCCATCAAAGGACCCTGGATTATCGGGTCGCTTTCAGTCTTTCAAAGAACTGTTGGGTCCCAGCTCAATTTTTCACCCAAATTCTGGCCCCACGAACTTTGACTCCAACCTCAATTTTCCCAAGAAAATTCGTTTAAATGCTCTAAAAATCGACAAAAATTCCCCACATAATACTCTTCCATGTCCTCATCTTCTTTGACGTCGATAATGTTGATATTCGCCTTTCCCTTCCGTCGCAAGAAACAAATAAGCAAATTCTACCATATAAATTTCATGCTTCTCCCGTACTCATACCGGATTTGCTTCACAGTCAAAGCTTGAAATGAGCAGTCCGATAACCTATTTTCTACGGTGCTTGTGGAAACTTGAAATGACTCAGACTCAGAGCGAGGTATTTTTCGTATGAAGGGAGTGCAACTCTGCCCTTGGTGCTATCTAGCCAAGAAATTTTGATTTGTGGATGACCTCAAGCTCAGGAAAAGTTGTTCGTCTCCCAAAGGCATCTCAAGTTCGTCGTGGAGTGACAGCTTGTGACCGCCGCGGCTGAGCTGCGGCACAAGCCGAAGCACAGCTAGCTGCAGCTTGAGTATCCGAACTTTCCTCCGCCCTGTCTCGGCTAGATTCTGATCCCCGTCGCGGCTAGGGATGTGCGGCGCGACGTGCGAGCGCCCTCAGCTGCAGCTCTCGCGGAGCGCGAGGGCGGGCATTGAGTGGAGCGAGCACCACCATCTGTGGCGCCTACGGCCTTGAATGCGGCACCGCCGGATGGGAGTGGCGGCGCGGCGCAAGGGGAGCGGTCGCGGAGCACGTGGAAGAGGAACACCAATGCACGCTTGCACAGAACGACTGCCGGGAGGCTGTCTGACGGGGTTGCAGTGGGCAGCAGCGGACTCTGCGCGCACGGTGGCATAGGGGGAGCGAAGCTCGGTCCGGATAGCGCCACACAGCGGCGCAGGGCGACGAGCCGCGACAACGCGCAACCACTCTGCAGTCACAGCCAAGGGGATTCTGAAACGAAAAAAAAATACCTAGGGCCGTTTTTTTTATTAGCAACCCCTTGCTCTGAACCACCCTACCACGTGACGTCCAAATAAGGTAATTTTTGATCCGCTTCTTAGTTCGGCACGAACGGGACTCTTCAACACTCATTTTCAGCCATAGCACTATTCCGGCAACTCGAAATCACTAGTACCAAGTCGACTTCAAGGGTTCTCTTGTGCTCTGGACGACTTGAATGTCCGGAAACGGTTCGATAATATCGGCACAACATTTCCAATAGCAATGTACACGACACCGTCTCCTCACCCTCTGCGACGCCTCTTGTCTGGCTGACCCTCCGCAGCTCAATTAGTGTCACCTCGGAATGAGCCATGTCTTTGGTCGAAAATAGCGATGATTTGCTAGTTGCCGGCAAGCAGTGCCAACTCGATGACGGAATACTTCCTAAAGGGTCGGATCTGGGTGATGCAGCTTCGTTTAGACTTGATTCGGGCTTTGTCCAAGCTCGAGGGAGCACGGAGGTGTTTTATAGCTTAATTGGATGTCCTCTAGATGAGTTTTGGGCAAAATTATAAGAGGGCATTTTTTTATTTTTATCGGCCATCTGGTCGACCCACCCTCCCTGCCTAGGTCTCGGCTTCTCAGCCCGGCACACCCTTGGTCACAGCGTGCAGGGGCTGATGCGGCACCTTCTGCTTAGCGCGTGCTGAAGCAAGAGCGTGAGATGGATGTGTACGGTGCGGCAGAGAGCCTGTGTGCAGCGCGGCAAGAGGGGGAGCAGCGGTCAGACCCAGCGCTGCCCAGGGTGCCACGTGCTCGATGCAACCATACCCGGAGTGTCTGCGGTGTAGTACACAGTTGGGACATGGGTGGTTTGCGTAATGTAGTTACTAGTCTTACAAGGAATATAGAAACACAGAGCCCCCCACCTAAGATACGGGTAGAAACTCCACGACGGGGGAGTCAAAATATCGGCATATCTTTCTATTAGCCCGTTTGATCGCGACATCATATCTCTTGTGGCTTTCTCATCGACATTCTGCAATGAAGGTGATCCGACCCTTGGCAGTGTTGAAATGAAGGTAGCCGCGGCCTTGACTCGGGAGATAGCAGAAGACCCTGGCAAACGCGCAGGGGATTCATTCGAGAACTACTAGGTAATATACAAACTCGTCAGGAACCAATGTAAATTCCACTATGTATATAATCCCCCGGACACACTGGCAGAAGGTTCCAAACAGAAACTCTGACATCATACCTCGGGCAAGCTCGGACGCGGGACGAGCCGTATCCCCGGCTTGATACCGGCATGCTCCAAACACGACCACCTTCAAGCTCAACCAACCAGTTGTAGCTCATGCCAAGCTCATGCATGCTACAAGCATCACTGTCTTTGAGCTCTCTTACTTACAGGTAGATCACTTCAACAAAATGTCAAGCAACTTTCACATAAATTGCAGGACATCGAGTTGAACTTGGGCAACGATCTGGGTCACCAACCGCTATGTACTTTTGCTTATATTATGAAATGGACTCCGTGAAAGAGGAATAAAAAACGTGAACAGATGGGAGGAATTAACGAGGCGCGGAAACAAGACGAGACCCAATATGACAAGGAACAACATGAGCCATTTACCAGAATGTGAATGTGCCTGAGCCATGAACAAGATACGAGGCACGTATTTTTGAAGTGTCTGTCGTCCAGAGAGTGCTGACAAGATGAGATGGTGACTGGTAGGATGAGACAAGGCCCACCGAGACTGAACCTCACAGAACAAATGTTTGTGGTGGTGAATCAAGATGAGAACTGACACGACAACCAAGACACAGCTGGAAGGTTCACGGTACAAGAAATTGCAGTGAAGAGACAAGACAGACCATACACTAGACCTGGGCAGTGAGACAACGTGTTGACAAGACCGCAAAGCGAAACGAGAGCCACGGCAACGAGAGGGGTTGCTGACAAGACACGGCTGCGAGGTTGGTGAGACGAGATGAGGGGGCAGTGGTTGGGCAGTGGGTCTAAATGACTTTTTTCATAAATATGGACTTTGCAGAAAGAACATTCATGCTAACACAATGACCCGTGAATTTTATTCACGGGTAACACCTAGTAGCAGATAATTTGTTGCCTTGCCGTGCCAGGCTGTGGCACCGGAGATAGCGAGCGTAGGACTCGGAATTCCAACAGGCAGCTACATACAATTAGGTCACGACACCTTGGTGACTCGGATGAGTATATGCATACTACGTACTATCCATTCTGCGCCGCAAAAAAAAAGTCGCACCGTGCGTCGTTTCCCCCTGCAGACGATAAATTCAGTGTTGCCCATTTTTCCTTTGCCACATGGTTCGTGAAGAAGCAGTGTCACTATCAGTGCTCTGAGGCTGTTGGACAGCCTGGGAGACAACATGAGACACGGAATGATGCGATCCAACTTGCGATGATCAGCAATGATCCTTGTTCAACTATGTAATTCCGCCTTGGGCGTATTACTTTTCACGTTAAATTTCCAGCGGTCGAAATCACAAGGACTGATCCTCAGAGAGTTCGACGAAGAAAAACAGCCTGCCAACCCACGGCCACCCCAAGGTGGCTCCAAGTCAAACCAGATTTCAGACTCAACAAAACTGCTCATTAGCAATAACGAAAAGCATGAACTCGACGGCAGTATCGATATACCAATTCTGCGATGAGTTAAAACCCAGCAACAGATTCCGACGAATGGACGGTGTCTGTCGCCAGGCGGCGCGAGATGATCTTGCGAACATGAGATTCCTTCAATATCTGCTCGGTGACCATGATCAACTGCACGGGTAGAGGACGAGCAGATATAGTTTACCTCAATGTGTGTCTTGAGCGCGCAAATCTCGTGGATGCAATGCAGGATGGTGAATGTGCGGCCATTGAGGATGTCGCAGAACATCGCGTAATTGGAGAGGGAGCTGTGCAAAGACACCTGGCGGATGTCGGATACTTTGAGCTGTAAACTACCCAATCTGTGATAAGCATCCCGACTCAGAGAAAATAAATTGGGAATCCTACGTAGCCAAGGCTCCTGCTGTACGAACATCACACGCAGACAGGGCCCTGTTCTCGATACCCGCGAGGTGATTTCTTTTGAGGCGGGCCATTTGGTCAAGGAGAACACGTGTGAGGTGTTGGGGAGAAGCGTAGTGGATACAACCTGCCCCGCCGATCAGTGAGATGCTGGCGGCGACCCAGGGTGTCCAGTCAGCTGGGAGTCCTGAGGCGAGGATCGAGAGGGACGTGGAGGCTTCAGCAACAGCAGGCATTTGAAAGAAAACAGCCGCGTCCGAATGTCAGAAAAATCGGATTTGCCTGATCAGGGGCTGATCGCACCTGATGGACTGGTCAGCACTGATCAGGTTTGCGGGGGAGGCATATCAGGTGTTGTCAGGTCCTGGTCAGCCACCACCAGATCCCCCCCACCTGGAGGATGAAAAAATGAAAGTGAAGGTC
Source organism: Mycena albidolilacea (assembly GCA_029282495.1). Classification (NCBI taxonomy): domain Eukaryota; kingdom Fungi; phylum Basidiomycota; class Agaricomycetes; order Agaricales; family Mycenaceae; genus Mycena; species Mycena albidolilacea. Next base: position 24,888 of record JARIHO010000150.1, on the reverse strand, counting down.
TGCGAAGAGGTTTAGGAATGTCAACGGTGTATGAATATATTGAGAGATTGAAGACCCTCAGTCAAATGAGGGCTTTTATGTAAAATCCTGAAGCCAGCCGGCGGCCTGAACAAGGTACATAACTCAGCTCATGTCGTTCCAACTTTTACATCACACAGCAAATGTAGTATCTATAGTCAGTAGTTGTTACCATAGCAAAATATAAACATAGTAGTACTTATGTAGTGTCTAGTTGTTTCAAGTATAAAGTTAAAGTAAGAACTAAGTGACCCTTAAGAGAGGGTCCAAGAGGTTTTAACATTTTTGCTGTAATTCCCTGATCAGCCCTTCTAAGCCTCCATCAGGCTGATCAGGTCGGTCAGGCTGATCAGCAGCTATAATGGTTTTCTGTACCTTATTGGCCCGGCGCCTACCTGATGGTCTGATGCAAGCTGATATGCCCAGATCAGCACATATTGGGTGTTTTGGATTTTTCCGACAAATCGTTCAAGAAGTATGGAATATGGGACTGAGAAAACATGGCCAGCTTTTAAGCAACACCAGAGCGGCTGCGGGCAGAGCCTGGGAAAAACAAAATTGCGTAAATGCGTCACAGAATGCATATATGTTCCGCCCGATGATTGCATTCGAGGTTTCTTCCAGGTTCGAGCTTGCTGAAGTATTTTTGATCCCCTCCCACACATTCCGGAAACCCCTTTCAGAATGAACAGCTTTAGCGCGCGCCCTCCGAGTTGGATTTAGGGTGGGGGCGTTGTGTTCGGTCGCTCTAACTAGCTGCCCATCGAAATTTTCACCCCATTACATTCATTCTCCCTGTGCCCAAGTGAATGCCTGAGGTATACCCAACAGATGTTTATTTTTCATTTTTGTTCGCAGCTAGAGCAGACATGTACTATTCGTAAAACATTATCCCGTTTTTCTAGTTGTGGTTTTTATTTTTATGTAAACGAGGTATTGTGAGCCATGATACTGGGTTGTGGAGAACAGGGATGTGCCAGGATGTACATTGACTGGACACCCCGAGAAGTCAGACAGTTGCGGGGAAATCATCGGAACCGCTGTGAATACGGTAATCAAACTAAACACCACTGTGATCGTAGAGTTGTTCTGTGGATTATTCATGGCAAATTCATGAAGGACGATCTTGAGGGCTCGATAGCTTCTTGTTTCACTTCTTCTAAACACGCTGACGGGAAACTTCAATAGTTGCAGCACGACCGAAAGTCAACGTCGTTGACTAATTGAGGGGCATTATAAGCCTGATTTTGTCGACGAAGAATTTACACGACCCCCGAATCGCCGGCGCCGGGTTTCTTGAGTTCTTCCTTGCCAATTTTCGATGGAAACAGCACTCATTCACACGATGCCCTGATGCCCGACCCTGACACAGGTCAAAGTGCAATGACATCGTCATTTTAGCAGCCATTCACGCGAAGTCCGAGTGCCCCGACTGCGGAGTTCTATTAGTGTGTACAATACAACAGCCTTGAGCACCAACCGTCAACCTAATCTCGGACTGCGTACTGTTGCCGCCGCATTATCCACCGTAGTAGGCTCTAATATATGCAAGCAATGGACGCGAATTACTGCCTGGAAGCAACTTCCAACATCAAAAGGAACCGAGGCCGAAAATAAGCGCTCCGCTCTTGACGCATCTGCAGCAGTCTAACGCGAGACGCGAAAGAAACTCACGAACAAGATTTCACAATCGCAGTGAGAAAAAAGTGGCAGAGAACTCCACGAAAGCCACAGAAAGGATAGACCTGCTAGAACAAGGCGAGCTCTGCAACATGCAAAGAGATCGAGAACAACGGCTTGGGTAAGTTAACGGTTCTGTGTCAACATTGGATTCACTTTAGCGCTCAGTATGGTCAAGGCACCAAAAAGGAGCAAAGCGCAAAATTTGACGCGTAGTTGGTTATCACTTCTGCCTAGCACGAGACGCGGTTATTGGCCGTCCGCTGTCTCAGTAATCTAATCTAATCTAAATAATGTTTACCATTATCTTATCTTTCCAAGGCACCGATCATGATCGACGATTGGCTAAATTTGGAAACGCCGATCCTCGTGAGTCAGAAATGTGGACAAGTGTGGACTGTTGTGGACAGGCAGTGGAGGTAGTCAGTTCCAAATGCAAGGGACGAGCAAACGACACAACAAGCTAAGAAACTAAAACAGCACAACACAACTAACCGACCAACTATACGCGCATCGCGATCCATGACGCATATCGTCACAGCACAACGTCGACACGCTCGCCACGGTGCTTTTGTGGCCTCGTTTAGTGGAATAGTCGCCCCACCCACATCACCCGCATCCTTTGCCTCCGTTAAAGGAGAGGAAGCCACACGGAACTTCACCCCGCCCTCCTCAAGATGCACCTCATCCGCCCCAAGCCCTCGATACAGCACCTCCCGCGTCCCATCCTTCGACGTCCCACCGCAGCCGATCGCTTAGGTCTGAATTGGAGCCCAAGGGCGCAGAAGCAGTTTAAATAGGAGCGTCGAACAGAGGAACCGCAGGAGGCGAAGGCGAAAAGACGAGCACCCGGCCGTCCTTCATAGCAAAGTACACGTCACGCGGCTTGATGATCTCTACGGGTTTTTTGACGGTCGTTTTCTCCTTCTCGTTTTCGACGCCGTTTGTTCTGATTTTGAAGGGCTCCTCCGTTTCCTTCTCCACAATCGGCTTGTCTTGCTCTTTCGGTGTCGGTGTCCCCTCCGCATCTGTAACAGGCTCAGGTACAGGGTTACTGCTTCCAAAAAATTCGAATTTGAATATTATTTTTCGTATTCAATTTCCACGTCGTCGCCATGGCTCATCACACATGGATTCGGAATCTTACTTTCACGCAACAAAGATCCCCGCCGACCCACCCAAGCCAAACCGGATTCCAGAACTCAACATATCTGTCCATTGCAATACAGAACCAGACATCAAAGCGATACGAACAACGAGGGACAGCGTAGTCAACACAGAATTTACAACGAATTAAAACCTGGGGACCGACGTTCAGGAAGTCGCGAGGCGGGATTCCTTCAATATCTGTTCGGTGGTCATGTTCAACTTGGCGAGCAAAGGAAGCAAGCGAGAGTTTACATACCTCAATGTGCGTCTCGAGCTCGCGAATCTTATGGAGGCAGCGCAGGACGGTGAACGTGCGGCCTTTGAGGAAGTCGCACAACATTGCATAGTGCGAGAGAGAGCTGTGGAGGGACGCCTTGCGGATGGTAGATACCTCGAGCTGTAAGCTACGCAGTTTGAAATTAACACCAACGCAAAGTAACGAATTAAAGGAATGGCGCACCTGGAGAACGTTGCCGCGGTGTGAGCGTCGGACGCGCACAGGGCCCCATTCTCGACGGCTTCGAGATACTTTTTTGTAACGTCGGCCATGGCGTCGACAAGAACACGTGTGAGACGCTGGGGGGACGCGTAGTATGCTGCCACGATCATCAGCGAGAGGCCTCCGCCAACGGCCCAGGGTGTCGAGTTAACGGGGAGATCGGCGATGATCGAGAGAGAGGCTTCAGGGAGGCTAGGCATTTGGAAATGGCTGTCTTTGGATATCTGGAATATAGAACTGCTCCATTTTATAGCTGGCAATGGGTTGGCAAGGTCGGTGGGTGCTGGAAACAACTGCCCGCCAAGAAAGTAAACACTGCCTTCGGGGCAAGCGGCAGACTCGGAGGTCGATCAGAATCGAATGGAACACACAGCCTTGGTAGATCACCGTAGATGTGCACCGTTTCAAACATCATGTACTGGGATCGGATCAGAAAGCCGGTCTCTGTTATCGTCGATTGGGCGTTTAAAAGTGTTTCGCGCCGGGACTTGGAGTTTTGGCCGCTAAGGGTCAAATTTTGTCCACGGCAGACCTAGGTTTCGGGGTCAAAATCCCAAAATTTTGTCCGCGCCGCAACCAGGCCTTTACACCTATTATCGGGGGTCCTGCTAGGTACGCATCCCGCCGACAGGCGCGATGAGCGTAACATGTGGCTGTTACCAATGGGGCTCCAAGCAAGTTCAATTTGGCTCCGAGTCCAAATCGCCGGCCAGTAGCGCCCGCACTGGCAGCTGGTTAGTCTCAGCATTCACACGACACCCTGATGCCCGACCGTAACGGGTGGAAGTTGAATGTCATCGTCATTTCCACAGCCATTCACACAAAGCCGGAGCTCAATTCAACCGCCTTGAGTACTAACCGTCAACCTAATCTCGGAATGCGTACTGCTGCCGCTGTATCATCCGCTTATGATAAGTGCAGGCAGTGGGCGCGAATTGATACCGGGAAGCAACTGGATGAGCTTCCACCATTAAAGGGAGCCACGGTACAAAATAAGCGCTTTGCCGTTGACGCGTCTGCAGCCCTCTGTGGCGGTCAAAATGTACATTTAATCGGCCGCAAGATATATAGCTGATTTCGGACTCACCGCCCCAAAGATACATGATTTGATGCCTTCCCCGCAAAAGAGATAACGATAATCAGATCGTTTAACTTGCGGGGAATCGTGGCATCCTGCAAGATATATATAGTCGTCGCCCGCAAGATACAGACAGACCCCGCCCCCAAGATATAGAGTTGCCCGCAAGAAAAAGACAAGTTGCATCCGCAACTTTTATAACCTCCCGCAAAACTTTTTTTCGAACCTTTCTGCAATAAACACAAGTAAGTTCACTGGAACGAGGCAACAATTAATTCGCTGTATGTAGGGCACAAAAAAGCGATTGAGTGCGTGCAAGGGTATACTGGAGAGTCGGAGAGTAAAGTACAGAGGAACAGCTGTTTGAGGAGTTATCTGAGGAGGTTGGTAGGTCAAGGAGTGATCATTAGGCAGAGTGTAAAATGGAATGAAGGAACAACTATGTTCGTGGTTCTCGTCCGCGATCAAGCTTGAGATCTCAGCAGTAATAATTGGGTGCCTCTCACCACCACTAGCCGCATTTTTTGTTTCCATCTTCGTCGTATTCGCGCTCATCCGAGCGGTGCATTGCTGCACTCAAAAATTGACCATGGTGTCAAGTAGAACCTTGCCTGAGATTCCCGGATCGGTTCGTTACTCTGCAGGCTGGCTAGAAGATAAAAATTTAAATGCCTGTTTCCATAGGCACTGCTATGCCTGTTAGTCAGGAAGTCCCCAAACCAATAACATCCATGTGGTAAGTGACTTGTACCTCTTCTTCTTCGCAACTATGCAGCAGCCATATGGCAACTGGGTGCCTGCTGGGTGTGTAATAGAAGATGTGCTCCATTTGCAACGAACAGCGGCCGTGAATGACCAGCACGACGGGAAATACGTGATCGAGGAGATTTTACATAAATGTGATTGCTGAAAATGCCAGTTAGCATCGCACAAATTCCACATCCAAGTCCTGGAGCTTACGATGAGCACAATTGTGTAGGATAAATCCGGCCGATTACGAGGTAGATTGAACACAAATAAGTTGATCCAGCTGGAAGGGTTTTGGGACCCGAAACTGGTGCTTTTGAACAATCTGAATATTCTGTTGTTCAAACCTACCATTTCAGTTGGTCAACTACTTCCAATTCGGCAGCATGCCAGTTCAATGTGGCGATGTCTCAGGAATAGGATGCCGAATAGGCTTTTGAAGGCCAGGTTATTGGTGCCATTGGTAGCGACCAAGGTGCATCTAGCATTTTTGAATGGCCAGGCAATGGGGAGAACATGCCTGCTCCTAGACTATCTTGTGATTGTGTCAGTCATGTGGAAGCGAGTCAAGCGAGTCAACCATTTTGGGCATACCCAATCTGTGTGATATATCTTCGAATAGTGCAGTGTAGGACAGCTTGGGGCGCTCCGTAAGCGCAAAAGATCGAGTAGTCTCCTTGCCTGCATGCCTACACTGTTCAATTTAGCTTCTCTGACTCTGGCATATTCTGCATTATAAGGATTCGATTGAGTTTGGGGAAGGGTATGTAATAGACTAAGTGCTGAGAAGTAATTTGGAGGCGGACCCTATTACAGTACCTGGTCTGTCTGCTACTGCACCAATCTAATATATAACACATGGATCGGCATTCTCGGGGATATTCAATTCACTTCTGCAGAGCTATTGTATTTCAGAACACTTCTTCCAGAAGCAAGACAGTTATTTCTCCAAGTGCTTGTTCGGGAATGTCCCTCATAGCGTTACCAATCGGCTGTCAGGAACCTACTGGCCTGTCGGAAGCCACGGAATACTATGCGAGTGGATTGATTGAATGCCAGAATGAGCTATCGTACCAAGGACCTTGGCTCTATCACACCCTTGCATGCACTTGATCGCTTTTTTCGTGCCCTATGTACAGCCAATTAATCGTTGTACCTGTGTTTATTGCAGAAAGGTTTGAAAAAAAGTTTTGCAGAAGATTATAAAAGTTGCGGATGCAACTTGTCTTTTCTTGCGGGCAACTTTATATCTTGCAGGCGGGGTCTGTCTGTATCTTGCGGGCGACGACTATGTATATCTTGCGGGATGCCACGATTTCCCCGCAAGTTAAACGATCTGATTATCGTTATCTCTTTTGCGGGGAAGGCATCAAATTATGTATCTTTGGGGCGGTGGGTCCGAAATCAGCTATATATCTTGCGGCCGAATAAATGTACATTTTGACCGCCATAGCCCTCCAGTTGAAGAGTGCGCACCACGAAGTCACCACTTTATTAAAATTACGTGTGCCTGTCTGTCTGAAGCCATCGTCATTAACCCGGCATCACTTGCCGAGCAACCGCAGGATCAGTTGCCTCGACCAAAGTGGGGGGCCGCGAAGCGGCCCCCCGTGCTCTTGTAATATTTAGGATAGCAATATGCGAGACGCGCAAGAATCACAAACAAGTTTTCCCAATCACAGGAAGCCAGCCAGAGAACACCACGGAAACCATAGAAAGGAGCCACCAACAAGGTGAGCCCTGTCACATGAGAGCAAAAATTTGTAAGTTGTTCTGTGTCAACATTGAATTGACTAAAGCGCTCAGCATAGTCAAGGCGCCACAAAGCAGCAAAAGCTTTGAACCCGTAAACTAGAGCTAATCCGATTATTGGCCGCTCTCGGTAATCTAATCTAGAATATGCTGTCATTATCTTATCTCAGGCCCCGATCATGATCGACGACCGGCTAAATTTGGAAACGCCGATCTTTCGTTGCCGAAGTTTGACGTGCCGTCGGCAGGGGGCGATGCTCATCCCAAAATGGAATTGGAGCGGAGGCAAGTATCGAGTGGTCAGAAATGTGGACAAGTGTGGGCTGTTGTGGACAGGTAATGGAGGTAATCAGTTCCAAGCGCAAGGGACGAGCAACGACACAACAAGCTAAGAAAGTAAAACAGCACAGCGCAATTAGCTGACCAACTACGTTTACACGCGCATTACGATTCACGACGCATATCGCCACAGCACAACGTCGACACGCTCGCCCCACGGCGCTTTTGTGGCCTCGTTTAGTGGAATAGTCGCCCCACCCACATCGCCCGCATCCTTTGCCTCCGTTAAAGGAGAGGACGCCACACGGAACTTCACCCCGGCCTCCTCAAGATGCACCTCATCCGCCCCAAGCCCTCGATACAGCACCTCCCGCGTCCCATCCTTTCCCACGCGCGCGACGTCCCACCGCAGCTGCTCGCTTACGTCTGAGTTGGAGTCCAAGGGCGCAGAAGCAGTTTCAGTAGGAACGTCGAACAGAGGAACCGCAGGAGGCGAAGGCGAAAAGACAAGCACCCGGCCGTCCTTCATAGCAAAGTGCACGTCGCGTGGCTTGATGATCTCTACGGGTTTTTTGACGGTCGTTTTCTCCTTCTCGTTTTCGACGCCGTTTGTTCTGGTTTTGAGGAGCTCCTCCGCTTCCTTCTCCACAATCGGCTCGTCTTGCTCTTTCGGTGTCGGTGTCCTCTCCTCCCCCTCCACCACCATCTTCTCGTCCTCCTCACGCAAACTCGCGTCCGGGCCCTCCCCAAGGGCAGCGGCATACACCTCCTCTAGCCCGCTCACCCTTCGTCTCTTCCGTGGCGGCCCCGCCTCCTCCCTCTCACTTCTTTCGTCCTCGCGCTCATCGTCTCCGTGTCCGCCTCCACTTGCACCGTTTGCTTTGGCTTTTACATCCCCATCCCCATCTACATCCATCGCATCTGCGATGACCGTACCCTCCGCATCTGCGACAGGCTCGGGCACAGGGAAAAGCACCCCCCGCACCACGTCCGCGTCGTATTTGAACCTACAGCCCAAACGTCAGCTCACCAAAATAACGATGCAGGCAAAACAACGCACCCCCTCTCCCCCGCCCCAAACCGACAAAGTACGACCCGTCCCTTCAACGCCTCCTTATCCGCGCCAAGAGCAGCGAGGCACGCGCACTTCTCCCTATTCTTACACCCGCCGTCCATATCCGCGTCCCCGTCCCGGGCGCCTTCATGCAACGCGGACTCCTCCACCACCTCCCAAACAACCCCCAGCACGCTCCCATTCGCGCCCGCACCCCGGCTCCGTGGCGGGTGCTCCCACGGCCGCGTGCGGCGCTTGCCCAGCACCAGCGCGGCGCCCACGCGCGCGGGGCAGAGCGCGGTGGTGCAGGCGCGGAGGCGGGGTGGCGGGGTGGGTGCGCGGGCGTTCGACTCGGGTGAAGGGGACGGAAGGGATACGGCGGTGGCAGAGGGTGGAGAGAAGGATAATGATAGTGACACAGAGGGAGGAAGACACCCCAGCTCCGCTCGCCTGGCTGCATACTCCGCGAGGCGCTGTGCTCGATTGGGACGCGTGCGCGCGTGGGCGGGGTGCTGCCAAAGACGCGTCAGCACACGAAAATAAAATAGAATAGAACAAAAAACAATGAAAAACCAACTCACCCCACCCCGTCCCCCCTCAACCCACACCCCCAGCACCTCAAACGCGCTCCCCGCGTGCCCCGCGCCCCACCCCGCGCTCAAAAGGCTGCGCCCGTCGTCCAAGGGGTCGTCTTTCTCGTCTTCCTTCTCCTTCTCGAGCGCGAGCTCCCGGTCCTGCGCGGGCTCGAGTTTGGTTTTCTCCTTCTTCTCTTTTTCTTTCTTCTTGTCGGATTTCTCGCCGGCGCGTTCCTTGAGCGCCGCATACTCCAGCGACACAGAAGCCGCCGCGGGGACGGCCATCGGCTCCGGCTCGCGCTTCACCTGCTCAGGCTCGGGGTCCTGCTCGTCCGCGATCTCGCCCTCCTCCGCGCCGTCTTCCTTCTCCTTCCCATCCTTCTCCTTCCCATCTTTCTCGGCTTTCTCCTTCGCCGCCCTCTCCCTCTCCTTCGCCTTCTCCTTCTCCTTTTCCGCCCTCTCCAAAAGCAGAGAAGGTGCAGCAGCGGCCGGAGGAGGGGGAGGAATCAATTCCGTCCACCCCCGCACGCACCGTGCTCCCCACCCGCCGACAAAGCGGCCGACCGCCTCGATCGCGCCGCCTCCCCCCGCTCCCGCTTCCTGAGATTTTTCTTGGGCTTTTTCTTTGGCGGCGCCGGCGCCGTCTTTGTCTTTCGCGGGCGAAACGGTCGCAGTCGGCCCTACAATCACACCCGCATTCAATCAGCACACGACTTCACCCCAAAACAAAAACAGCACGAAAGGACAGGAAAGGAAAAGAGAAGGAAACTCACCACCACCCGCCTCCTTCCCCGTACCCCCACTCTCACCCGCCCCGTTTCCCTCCTTCCCCAACTCACCCTTGCCGGCCGCGCCCAACACTCGCACAACCCGCACCTCAACTCTTACATCCCTTCCCTCCCTGCGCGCCCTCCCGAGCGCGCTCCACCGCACGTACCCCGCGTGCACGGCCGCGCAGAGCGGGTCTGAGTCGTCGGTGTAGACCCGCCTCTGCTGCTGGGGCTCGCCCGCGACTTCTCCGCGCTGATGTGAATGGGGCAGAGCGGTGTGGGAGTGCCGCAGCGGCGATGTGGCCGCTTGGCTGGGATGGCGCGAGTGTCTCCCACCACCATCGCGCAGGGGCGAAGACGACACCGAAGAAGGGGACGCCGACGCACGTGCGCCCCCGCCCCACAGGCGCACCTGCTTCGGCCGGCCCAAGGGGAGGTGCGCGGCGGGGAAGAGGAGCGTGGCGCGCGTTTCGAGCGCGAGGAGCTCGGGGTCTTCTGGTTCTGACGTAGCGGGGGCGTCTGAGGTCGCGTCCGGCTTGTCCTTTGTAGCGGTAGCGGTGGGATTTGGAGTTGAGGTACCAGTAGTTTTATCCTCGAGGAGCTTTCCAGCAGTGGCGGGGGGTACATCGGCCAACTCAGCCGGAAAGGCATACGGGAACGGGCTCGCAGGGTACACGTAGCTCCCCAGGCTCACGCTCCGCTTCGCGCGGAAGACGCGCTCAGGCGGCTCCCTTGGCGCGGGCGGCGGTGCGGGAGTGTGCACCGGCGGGCCATTCACTGCATCCCACTCGGCGTCGGGCATGCCCGGCGGCGCGCCGGGGACGCCCCAGTTGTACGGCTCCCTCTCGCGCTCCCTGGTATCCCTCTCCCTCGCATCCCGTTCGCGCTCCCGATCCCTCTCCCGCTCGCGCTTGCCCTTCGAAGAGCCGGAGCGCACGCCTGGGGGCACAGGCGGCATGGGCAGCGGGGGGAGGGGCGGCAGGGGCGGGGAGGCCTCCCGCACCGGGACGAAGGACGTGTGGAACTGCCCCTGGAAGGTGCGCGCCCCGGGGTCCTGGCGCGCTGCCGGGGGCGGGCCCTGCTGCTGTTGCGCCTGCGCCTGCGGGGGCGGTGGGCCCTGCCACGCGAGCGAGGGGTGCGGCGAGTGCGGCGCGAATTCGCGGCTGTCCCGTTCGCGCTCGCGGACGTCGCGGGGATCGCGCTCGCGCACATCGCGCGGGTCTCTCTCGCGGGGATCGCGGTCACGGACGTCGCGGGGATCTCGCTCGCGACGGAGGGCGCCCATGGGCGCGTACATCGGCGAGGGCTCAGAGTATGGCTGAGCTGCAGGCCCGGGCGGGCCGGGGGGTGGGGACGGGTAGAGCGGGGGCTGCTGCTGCCGCGGAGGCATGTACGGGGCATTGGAAGCAGGATTACTCGGTGGGGGAGGCTGTCTTGGATGGGGCGAGGTGGTGGGTGGCTGGCGCGGGTAGGGCTCGCGGTAGGGCTCGCGATATGGCTGGCCATAAGGAGGCTGCGGGGGCGGCCATGAGGCCTTTTGTTGCGGGGGTTGCGCGGGCGGGGGCTGAGTGGACTGGGGCTGGGTGGACTGCTGGGGCCAGCGCAGAGGGTCTTGCTTTGGGGGGCGGCGGTCTGAGGGCGAGTCCTGCAGTAAAGAGGCGACGTTCATCGCAAGACAACAACCTACGTTATATCCCACGCTGTCCAACAGCGGCTTTACGAGGTACCGGCTGTTTCTCAACCGTGTGCCGGAATACACTCTCTTCCTTCCATGTAGAAGGGACGATCCCACATCTTCTGCTAGCGGGAACGATCGAACTGTGGCAACGGAGTCCATCTATTGAACTCAGACACCCGCGCCGCATGGGCACGTTTTTTTTGGGTCGCAGAATGTAGGTATATCGTACGACTGCCAGGGATACTAAGACCAAGATAAGACTCAGGATAATATTGTAGCTCAGCTATGTCCCCTTTCGGAACGTGCAGCATATACTTAGTACGCCGGCCTAGGAATGTACTACCACTACGCTACAACTCATCGACGAGCTCGCTACTTTTAAGGCTGTAGATCTCGGGTCCGCGAAAATCAGCCGAAGAGCACGCTGACTTTCCTGTGTAATACCAGAAGCCCAAACACTGAAGGCGGCATTATGAAGCAGGGCTCCAATGCTGTAAACTGTGGGAAAATCCAGTAGGGGTACGTTGAGGCCTAACTTGCGCAGTCCTGACATCCTGAGCACTGAATTTCTGCATTTACAGCTGTTATGCCATTTTGAGGTGATTGATGACTCTTAGTTGCGAACTGGCGGCAGAAGATAACCAAATGCCACGGTCTGCGAGCTGTTCGTCATTGGTTTGCCAAATTATTTTTAATTTAAGTCCGCGCCAAGAGCGAAGACAACTATAGAGGGGTGGTTTCCGCGTTGAAACGGTCTATGGATCCGTCGGCGACGGCGAATAGCGCGGTCGATGCAGCGGGGAGGACTAGGGCGCGCTGCGGAGGAACCCAGGTACAATTCGGGAGATGTTAACACCGATCTGAGCGAGCGCCGATCCACAGCGACCGCCGTGACCTCCTTCACGGACGTGGACTTCAGTTTTCGCTGCGCAAAATCCACGGCCTCCTGCACGATATGCGCATATTCCGGGTTGGATCATCCTCGGCCCGAATGTAAATTTAGATGAGGAAAGATGAGGAAGCCACAGAGGAAGAATAGTATGACGGATAAATGGATACATAAGCCGAGTTTAGGGAGATGAAAACCTGCCACCGTGGGATGACACCGAATACTAGACAACTTCCTGTTCCAGGCCACGAACTTCGAAGGCCGGGGTGTTTAATTACCTGTGGTCCCTTAACTGCGGCCTTTCGACCCTGCCACCGTGGGATGACACCTACTAAAACCAGACCAACAACTTCCTGTTCCAGGCCACGAACTTCGAAGGCCGGGGTGTTTAATTATCTGCGGTCACTTAACTGCGGCCTTTCGAACCATCTTGCATCGAAGTCACTTCGGTCCCTTGACTTGCACCACAGCTCTATTTTTAGGGAGAGCGGGAGAGTTCCTTGGCGTTCCCGTCACGGCGTTCAAACAGCTATCCGTCACCCGTACGTCCCGACTCCCCATCGCCCCACTTTCGCTCGTATAATCCACGATCCTTGCTTTTCTCCCGGAGCCCTTCTAAATTTTCGACTCTATCCCACCTGCCGAATAATTACGACTCTGCGATTGAGGTCTTGATTCGATCGCCAATCCGGCCCCCTCCGAGCTGAACTTTCGAGCAACCGGTCACCTGGATACAGTGCTTAAAATAATAGCGTGCCGCAATCTAACCCCGCGACGAGCTGACACCGACACCGCCCGGGCGATAAGCCCTAGGAGTCCTCTCCCGTTTCCGTTCGTCTCCAATTCTTGATCTTCATCGTCTCCCATGCTCTGCGATGCCCGTGAAGTTCAGTGCCAGAATATCTCCTCAATCGCATTTGAATTGGCTAGGCCCCTCTTTTGCGGTCCCATATCTGGAGTTCTCAGAATGCAGCAGATGTCTATGGCATTATTCGATGAAACATCAGAGTCTTCCTTCCTGTTACGCGTGCTTAGAGGTTTCACCGCACAACCGGAAGCGCGCGAAGAATAACATTCCCTCCGGCAGCACTCACTCTTTTCAGCATTCCTTTTCTCCAAAGATAATTCTCTTTGCCCCTAACCCGGCGTGAATAGCAATCTAATTCCTGCCAAGAAGCCACCAAAAAGCGCTTGATGGTCCTGGTCTGTTCCATTTTTTTATAGTATGTGAAGCCTAACCGTGCAACCGCTTCTGCCGTGATCTCACACCCAAATTAATAGAAAAATCACCTGCCTCCATCGTTGCATAACAGATCAGTGCAGACCAGGACGGATGCCGTCAGTGCAGCAGAGAAAGCAGTACAATGGATGATGTTGATATTGCCTTTTCTGGCTATTGATTACTGAGTAAAACCACGCCCCGCGCATATCGTTAATCCCGCCTGAATGTCTAGGTTCTTCATCTCCATGGGGAAGTTGGGTTTTCTTACTTCCCGCATATAGTATCGTTGGAAGTTCTTCATCTCCATAGGGAAGTTGGGATTTCTTACTTCCCGCATAGTATCGTCGAAAGTTGATCCCACTGAATGTCTGGAATTCTTCATCTCCATAGGGAAGTTGGCGGCGCTTGGTTCCCTACTTTGAATCCTGCCCATGTTTCTTCAATCCCACATCCCAGGTTTCGTTCACCCCACCGATGCCTGCCCTCCCTGACGCCTCCAAGCCTCTTTCGATCCTCGCCTCGGGCCTCAGCTCGATACCCTGGGCCGCCACCGTTGTCCTCTCAGTGGTCGTCGGCGCGGCCGGAACTATTCACTACGCGTCTCCCCAGCGCCTCACGGGTGTTCTCGTCGTCGCCATGGCCGATGTCAAAAAAACATACCTCGAGGCCGTCGAGAATGGGGCCCTGTGCGCATCCGATGCTCACATAGCAGAGATGTTCTCTAAGTGCGCCATTCCTCTGTGTTGTCCCCCTGGGTTGCAATATTGATTATAAACTGTGTAGCCTACAGCTCGAGGTATCCACCATCCGCCAGGCGTCTCTCCGCAGCTCCCTCTCGCACTATGCGATGCTGTGCGACGTCTTCAAAGGCCGCACGTTCACTATTATGTGTTGCCTCCACGAAGTCCATGAGCTCAGAACACACATCGAGGTATGTAGACTCCCTTGCTCGTACTTTGCCCGCCGGGTTGAACATGATCGCCGAACAGATATTGAAAGAGTCTCGGCTTTGCAAGATCGCATCGCATCGCCTCGCGACTTCTTCCCCCACGTCGGTCGTTGGGTTTTAAGTCGGATATAATTGTTTTGTTTACATCTTCGCTATTGTGCTGTTTGTACTGCTTCTGTATTCCAATGAACAAGAAAAATCAACACATGGTTTGACTTGCTTTGTGTCATGAAAGTAGGATTCGGTTTTCCCACTGTCGACGGCTGAAAGTGAGCGTGAAAAATACTACGTTGGAATTTTGAACAAGAATCGGACCGGGCCGGAGCGGTGGCAAGTTGAATCGGATCATTCCGTGTCTGTTCAAGCTTTTACTTCAAACCAGACCGACACTGATCACGTCCTCAACTGAACTGCTCAAAATAACGGCGTGCCGCGATCTAATCTTGTTTCCGCTGAGCACGCATCCATTCTTGATCTTCTCCAGTCGTCAATTGCCAAAAAGCTGCGGAGCCTTCCGCAGTAGGGGAACGGAGCAAAATCTCGGGATCGAGTTACCATGGAGGTCTCTTCGCACAAGCGGAAACTCAAACAACACGTTGGAAGAGGATCATTCTGCGCCTCTTCACTCAGTCTACAGCATTCGCTGTCCAACAGTTGCTTAACATTGGCCGTGTGTATCCGACGCACTGTATTCGCATGGTGAATCTCGGCGCCGCTGCGTCTTTCCGCTTGTTTATCTCCTTCAAACTGCATGTCACTGCTTTCGCCTGCTCATTATGTTGTCTGGTGGCGCAGCGGAGTATTGCTATTCGCCGGAACTTGCTGTGCGCAGAAGCACAATCTCAGTCTGGTTGCAGCGGAGCGTTGCTATTCGCCCGGACTTGCTGATCGCAAAAGCACAATCTCAGTCTGGTAGCGCAGCGGAACGTTGCTATTCGCCCGGACTTGTTGATCGCAAAAACACAATCTCAGTCTGGTAGCGCAGTGGAGCGTTGCTATTCGCTCGAACTTGCTGATCGCAAAAGCACAATCTCAGTCTGATAGCGCAGCGGAGCGTTGCTATTCGCTCGAACTTGCTGATCGTAAAAGCACAATCTCAGTCTGGTAGCGCAGCGGAGCGTTGCTATTCGCGCTAACTTGCTGATCGCAAAAGCACAATCTCAGTCTGATGGCGCAGCGGAGCGTTGCTATTCGCGCTAACTTGCTGATCGCAGAAGCACAATCTCAGTCTGGTAGCGCAACGGAGCGTTGCTATTCGCGCTGACTTGCTGATCGCAAAAGCACAATCTCAGTCTGGTGGCGCAGCGGAGCGTTGCTATTCGTACTAACTTGCTGATCGCAGAAGCACAATCTGGCCACGCTGTGTCAGGCCTCAGGGCATCCCAAAACGCGGACCGGCCGCCGAATGAGTCATCCAACCTGGAGTGTAGCCGATATCATGCATCGTACCTATTAACAGCGACTCTCTTGATCTCATTTCGTCACCACGATCTCCTTTCTCTCAGCCCAAAAAACAACTCTTCGAATTCATGGCGTGCGTGGCAATCTATTTCCTGCCAAGAAGCCACCAAAAGTGCTTGATGGTCCTGGTCTGTTCCATTTTTTGACAGTATATGAAGCCTAACCGTGCACGCGATCTCATCCAAATTATCAGGAACGTCACCTGTCTCCGTGTGTGAAGAACAGAAAGAATGATGGGGGGCCGGAAAGGATGCCGTCAGTACAATGAATTTCTGCACACAGGAAATAGTGCCTTTTCTGGCGATTGAGATCTCAGATTTGCTGAGCCTGAATTGGTGGAAGTTCAATGGCGCTTAATTTCTTGCTTTAAATCCTGCCCATGTTTCTTCAATCCCGCATTCCAGGTTTCGTTCACTGCCCTTCCGATGCCTGCCCTCCTTGAAGCCTCCAAGCCTCTTTCGATCCTCACCTCGGGCCTTTCACTCAGCTCTACACCCTGGGTCGCCACCGTTGTCCTCTCAGCGGTCGTCGGCGCGGCAGGAACTATTCACTACGCATCCCCCCAGCGCCTCACGGGTGTTCTCGTCGTCGCCATGGCCAATGTCAAAAAAACATACCTCGAGGCCGTCGAGAATGGGGCCCTGTGCGCGTCCGATGCTCACATAGCAGAGAAGTTCTCTAAGTGCGCCATTCCACTATGTTGTCCCCCTAGGTTACAATATTGATTCTAAACTGTGTAGCCTACAGTTGGAGGTATCCATCATCCGCCAGGCATCCCTGCGCAGCTCCCTCTCGCACTATGCAGTGTTGTGTGATGTTCTAAAAGGCCGCACGTTCACTATTCTGCGGTGCATTCACGAGGTGCACGAACTGGGAACACACATCGAGGTACGTGAACTACCTTGCCACGCACCTTGCCCCCCAGTTGAACATGATCACCGAACAGATATTGAAAGAATCCCAGCTCCGCGAGATCGCCTCCCGCCGCTTCGCGACGTAGACGGCTCCTTCTCCAACATCGGTCGTCGGGTTTTAATTCGTCGGAAATAATTGTTTTGTTTACACTCTTCGCTTTCGTGCTGTTTGTACTGCTTCTGTATTCCTATGAACAATCGATACATGGTTTGACTTGCTCTGTATCATGAAAGTGGGAGTCGGAGTAGTCTTTTTCCCACTGTCGACGGCTGAAAGTGAGCGTGAAAAATAGTATGTATGTTGTGGAATTTTGGAAGTAATTGAACAAGGATCGGACCGGGCCAGCGCGGTCGCAAGTTGAATCGGATCAGTCCGTGTCTATTCAAGCTTGCCTTTCACACGCTTTTCTTCACTCGATGGCAATGCAGTCCTCTCGATGCCGCACTCCCCCCAAGACCGAGGCTCTATTCCTTTGCGCCCGGATCGGACGTTCCTGCCAACCTCATCGAGGCGACAAATCGCTACCTGCACAAATCGGCCATGTTTCGACAACGGAAGTGTATTCAGAAACATCAACATCACAGTGCATTGGGTTTTCGTCAGTCGTAATCAACCCATGGATCATTGAATTAATCTAGCAGAAACTGGCATTCACGTGTACCTCACGGTGATGATCGTTTTCTCAATCACACAATGGCATGACGGTACTTCGACTGCGGCGCTCGGCTTTGAAGTGATCGTCCAAAATAAGAGTTGTCAACGTTATAACATCATCCAGGATCACCCGTTTCCGCGGATAGCAACGAGCGTTGGTTCCCGTAGAGCCTGAGGTGCAGCATCCGAGAAATCGATGTTTCGGGGTCCTATAAATGTTACCGACGTTGTGCATGGAAGTGCAAACATCGAAAATTTCCAGGTTTGGAAGCAATGCTGTTTTTGATGGTGCATGTTGGTTCGTGCAGGTTAAATCCAAAAGCCACAGGTGATTATCCGGGGTCTGAACTTCAGAAGAGGTACAAGAAGATGTCTCATTCGATTTCTGATCGACCGGGTAGATGGAGCTTATGAGATTAAAATAACGCGTGCTGCGGGGACTGGTCGGTAGTTGGACAACCACAAGCAACCAAAAAATCAAGTATTGATTGCCAAGATCTCGTTCTAAAACGCGGCCATTCCCTTTCAAATGCCTAGCCTCCTGAAGCCTCCCGCTCACTCCTTGCTGCGGATTCCCGAGTCAACTTGACATCCTGGGTCGTTGCAGGAAGTGTCTTGCTGATCGGAGCAGGTAGCTTCCACTACGCGTCCCCTCGGTGCCCCACGCGTGTTCTCTCCGAAACCATGGCCAACATAAAAAAAACATACCTCGAGGCGGTCGAGAATGGGGCCCTGTTTGCGTCAGATGTTCACACCAGGGAGACATTTTCCAGGTGCACCATCCTTCTACTTTTTTGCGGAGTCGGTGTGTTGAGTGTCCGACTGGGTAGCTTAAAGCTCGAACTTTCACCGCCGCACGTTCTCCGCTCTGCGCTGCATCCACGATGTGCGCGAGCTCGGGACACATATCGAGGTATGTTGATTCTCTCTTGCTCATACTTTTCCTGAGTTGAACATGAAAGAGTCCCAGATCCGCGAGATCAACTCACGCCGCCTCGTGACGCAGACCGCTCCTTTCCCAACATCAGTCGTCGGGGTTTAATTTGTCGTAAGAACGCTGCAATGACGATGGTGTCTCCTCGTTATTCATTATCGTTTTGCTGTTTTTACTGCCTCCGTATCTCAATGGACAGTTATGTCGAGTTTGAAATCTATAGAGCCAGCTTGGAGTGGGTCGACAGGTGGCTGTTGTTGGTGAAAGTCAGAGGATTTGTCTTTGTGATGCCGACTTCTGCCATGGAATTGAATGCGAATACGAAAAAATAGTGTTCAAAGTTTGGATTTACTTACTTCGGCGGACTTGGACCCGATCACTAGTCACGTTATTTCACACGCTGTTCAACAAGCCACTCGCCGAAGGTTGTGTATCCATGCTGTAGATCCCGATGATGGTGACCATGCATGATGCCAAGGCCAGGCGAGATGCCGTGGTCAGTCAATGCAAAATTCGGAACTCGGCAAGATTACAATTCGCCGTGAGACAGCGTCTGCTTTTAAACCTGCCATGTTTCTCCAATCCCGTATCCCAGCTTTCGTTCACCATTCCAATGCCCGCCCTCCTTGAAGCTTCGAAGCCTCTTTCGATCCTTACCTCGGGACTCTCACTCAGCTCGACACCCTGGGCCGTAACCGATGTCCTTTTGGTGCTCATTGGCGTGGCCGGGACCATCCACTAAGTATGCGTCCCCCCAGCGCCTCACGCGTATTCTAGTCGAAGCCATGGCCGACGTAAAAAAGACATACCTCGGGGCCGTCGAGAATGGGGCCCTGTGCGCATCCGATGTTCACACAGCAGAGGCGTTCTCTAGTTGTGTCGTCTGTCTACTTTTCTTTCGCATTCGGCGTGTTGAGTGTCCGACTGTGTAGCTTACAGCTCGAGGTATCCACTATCCGCCAGCATCCCTCCACAGCTCCCTCTCGCACTATGCAATGTTGTGCGACTTCCTCAAAGGCCGCACGTTCTCCATCCTGCGCTGCATCCACCATGTGCACGAACTCAGGACACACATCGAGGTATTTACACTCTCTTCCTTACAGTTTCCAAGGCAGTTGAACATGATCGTCGAACAGATATTGAAAGAGTCTCAGCTCGGGAGATCGCCTCGCACCGCGTCGCGACTTCTTACCCAACGTCGGTCGTCGGTGTTAGCTCGTCGTAGAAATATCGTGACCTCCGTTGTTCGTTATCGTTTTGCTGTCTGTATTGTGTATTTCAATGGACAATTATTCGAGTCTGTTTGACTTGGAGCGAATCCGCGGGGGACACTGATCTTTGTGTCCGAGCTGTCCTTTCCCAGTGTCGACAGCGCTGGAAGTGGATGTGGAAATTAATTTTCAAGTTGAAATTGAAATTTTGGGAAGTAATCGAATGATTTTCGGGTTGCGTCGGAGCGGATTTGGCAAGTTGGATCGGATCATCCCGTGTCTTCCCCGTAACAAACTGGGTTGTCATGTAACCTGTTGGTGACCTGCCTTCTTTTTTACCTTTGTTTCTGTCAGCCACCAGGGTCTGCCGTTTCGGCCGGACTCGCAGTGGGTAGTCGACTGTTCTTACCGGGGCCCTCACGGTAATCGCTACCGGCACGGCGATAAGTTTAAATGAACTCCGGTCTGAGTACAAGTCTGCAACAAATTACAAGTTAACGGAACATATGTATTCAAAGACAGCATACTTGCCATCTCAGGTCGCAACCAACCTGCACGACTACGTATTGAATCCGCTGAGCAGAAACTGGCATTCACGTCTACCACGCGGCGATGATCCTTGTCTCAATCGCACGATGCTTCGACTGACTGGCGCTCGAACAATGCTTGATTTCTTGGTTGTTTGTCGTTGTCCAACTACCAACCTGTCTCTGCAGCACGGGTTATCTTGGGGTATATCTGTGCCTGCGAATAAATAAAGTACTGGAGATCAGAATGTCCCTGTCCACGACTCTTGGTATGGGTTACCCTTGGGGGAATGTGTGCGAGCATTCATTACTGCTGTACTCCTGCCTGCTCCCTGTCAATCGTAGTACTCCCTGCTTCCTGTCATTCGTTTTTCTTCCTCGACACTCATCGTCTCTGCTCCCCGCGCTGCTTACATCCTCCTCGCTATTTTATTTCTCGTCATCACCAGTCTTTCCCACCCACCGTCCCATTTCTCTCCAGTTACACAAACGGACATTCTACTTACCTCCTAGTTTACGTTGTTTAGTTGCAGTTTCGCGCCGACTTTGGGTTTCGGCCCGAGAGGGCTCGCTGCGAGGGAGGCATTGCGTCTCCTCTACTCAAAATATATTCCCCCTTTCTAACATGCTCCCGAGGCATTCCGCAGTCAACAATCGACAGGATTTTCCTCGGTCCCCCGCCTGTTTCTGTTTGTGTATATCTTATGGCTGGCGGACTCATCTCATGCTCTCGGAGTCTTCTTCCTTCTCGCCTAACTGAGACTTGCCCCTTTGCTTACCGACTTTTAGCCTTCGCCATTGATTTAGCCCTCGCTATTTCAACATGGGCTAGCCTCGTTCAAACGGAACACAGGAACTTTGTTAAACAACTCCAGGACCTCAAACACATATTTTGCAACAGTGCGATAGTCTTCCTCGGAAAAATGATAGCTTTTAGAAACTCCATGTTGAAAGTTCCACCATTTGGGTGCGCGAGTCTGGAAGGTCAGTGAAGAGTATGTCGAAAATCCTGTTGAGGGAAGATTCGATTGGAGCTGTTGGACCTAATGGGTGTAGCACCACCCTAGTAGCGGTGTAGCACAGCCTAAGAAACTATAGACGGTGTCAAGGGAGTTTCTTTTTCAGCGTCACTGGCACTTATGAGATTGTTTACTTAAATAAAGCCTGAGGTGCCTATGTTTCTTCAATCCCATCTCCAGGATTTTGGTCACCAAACCAGTCATCCTTTCAAATGCCTTAGACTAGCCTCCCTGAAGGAGCTTGAACAACTCACCACATAAACCGTGGGAGAAAATCGCTATAATTTCTTCCGAGTTTTTGAATTGGGAGAGCATACAAGTGCATAGGAAAAAAATTTCGACGTGGGCCCAGTACAACTCTTCTAGCACAATCTATGAGAGAAAGTGGACACCAATGAAGCCATTCGGTTGGATCGCAGATTGAACACCCACTGAGTTGATGCAACATGCGAAAGGTCCAGCTTCTCCGTGTCAGATTTATCAAGCCAAAATTGCGCATAAGTTGCATGGTCCACAAAATAATAGGCACAATCTTATCCTTCGAACTCGGCGAAGAGCTTGATGTCTTCAGAAATGAGAATTTTCATATCCGCAAGAACATGTTCAATACGTGCAATCCAACAGCAAACGGTGTCGAAGGTCTCGAGGTGATATAGATAGACCTCGGTGACAACACGCAGTGGACCCTCACGAAAGAAGTACAACTGGTCTTCTGGATGAACGTGTGCAGACCAGAGTGGAGCGAGATATTCAGGCCTGGACGAGAATGAGCGAGTCAAGTCACAAAAGAAGTGCCCGCGACGCACTCAGGCTCTTGAGACGTTGTAAATAACCCAGGAGAAATCTCCATGGCGAATGTCTCCACGCTGAAGCGACTATTCAACATTGATAATCGGGATCGAGACTAGGTAGACTGACAGAATCCTATTTTCGTATCGTTTGGTCGAATGTGAGGCAATGGGGCGAAGGGACCCTTCACTCATGACGTCTTCTGTCTCGTTTTTAGGGATGGGGGTGTTCAATGTTTGAGCGTCCATTTGGTTGGGTTGTGTGCATTAACGATTCAGCGAAATCGTCCAGTTTATATAGAGAAACGAAATTCGTTCTGGAACTTTCTATCAGAACCAGACGCACAGGTCATCCTGAAACTGATACATGGCATTCTCAAAGTTCTGGGAGTTGTTTAGATAGATCCCGCATGACCTGGGTGTCTATGTCATCAAATCTCGGGCGATCGATTAGGTGTAAAAACAGCTTTTTGCCCGACGAGTGACAAGAATTCTCATCAATTCTTTCCATATCGACCTTTGACAGAAGGATCCAAGACGGAGTTTTGGGAACGTGTGACGGAGATACGAAAGACAGTATTCACATCCAACAGCTCCTCGGTACTCCGGTTCTTTCCGTCGATCTATATTTACTCGATGCTGGCAACTTCACTGCAATATATTGAGTTTCGCTGAGTCGGATTGCCTTTCTTCAGGCTTCATGCAAGCTCTTGAAGCTCTGCCTCGACTTCTGGGTCTTCTAAGTGTTAAAAGAAATTAAGGAACCATCCATCTCGAGCTTTAAGGGGTGGGCGATGCTAGGAAGCGCTGCCTACAGCCCGATAGAATGAACAGCTAGCGCTTGTTTACGGTACTGACCTGGCATTCAAAGCTGTGGCTGTGCAAAATTCCAGGTTCAGAGAAACGCAATCTGAAGACCCATAGACCGCGGGTTCAGTAGTAATTTTTTTGAGCCGACAACAGAAGGATAACAGGCTAAAATGCAACCAAACCCTCGCCCCTAGTTCCCGTACCACACACGCATAATGCTGAACCTTTCTGTAGCCGATCTACTGTAGTATTACATTCAATTCGTATAGTCACGCGTCACACGGCCAAAAACCTACGAAAATTTTCGTAAGTCACTGTGGCACAGAGCAAATTCTGACCTTAGCCGAGCTAGCCGAGCGTAGCCGAGCGTTGCCGGCGGATCAAACTGCCTAAACAGGCTCGGTTACGAAAGGTTCCGGTCGTCACACCGAAAAAGCCAAAAATGGCCTTACGAATTGAACGTAATACTACAGTATATCGGTGAGCGCTCACGTCGGCCCCACGCTGCTGTCCGCTGACCGATTTATCCAGCAAGCTGTTTTCTGGTGGAAGACTGAATCTTGGCGGGAATTCGACCCAAGAATCAGATCGCGTAGTGTAGGCTTCGAATTAGGAGCCCCATGAGCGTTCGAGCTCATTCAAATTACCTCTAGGTGTACACCCCGCGGCCCCATAGATAAAGAATTAAGGGGAAAACACCAAGAAAGGAGGGTCTCAGACCAAGCAGCCAGCGAGCGATTACCAAGGTCACCCAAGAGTTCAAGGCGAAACCTGCTGCAAAGACGCAGAACGCCCCGGTCAAGAGAACGAGTTCGACGGGCGGAAGATGATAGACAGATCTTTGGAGTCTGTCGTTGTAGAAATTTCGGATAGTGGCGCGCTGGGCCCGCCGGATCAGGAGGCTTCCTGGGAGAGGCGTCCGATGTGCCATCTACCAGGGCCATAATGTCCGAATCCGGTGGTCCATGTCCCTTGCGATCGATCTCCGATCTCCAATGTCCATGGTTCTTTATCCTCGTAAGGAAGTTGGCGCTTAATTTACTTTTAAAGCCTGCCTATATTTTTCAATCCCATATTCCAGATTTTGTTCACCGTTCCGATGCCTACGCTTCCTGAAGCCTCTAAGCCTCTTTCGCTCCTTGCCTCGGGGCTTCCACTCAGTCCGACACCCTGGGCTGTAGCTGTAGCCCTTCCAGTACTCATCGGTGCGGCCGGGACTATCCACTACGCGTCCCCCCAGCGCCTCACGCGTGTTCTCGTCGACACAATAGCCGACGTCAAAAAAGTATACCTCGAGGCCATCGAGAATGGGGCCTTGTGCGCGTCCGATGTTCACACCAGGGAGACATTCTCCAGGTGCGCCATCCTTCTACTTTTTTTTTCTCTGGGTTGGGGTATTTATTCCAAACGGTGTAGCTTACAGTTCAAGGTATCCACCATCCGTCAGGCATCTCTCCGCAGCTCCCTCTCGCATTATGCGATGCTTTGTGACGTCCTCAAAGGCCGCACGCTCACTATTTTGCGCTGCCTCCACGAAGTTCACGAGCTCGGAACACACATTGAGGTATGTGGACTCTCTTGCTCGTACTTTGCCCGCCGGGTTGAACATGATCGCCAAACAGATATTGAAGGAGTCTCAGCTTCGCGAGATCACCTCGCGTCGCCTCTCGAATTCTTCCCCCACATCAGTCGTCGGGTTTTAAGTCGTCGGAAATAATTGTTTTGTTTACACTCTTCGCTTTCGTGCTGTTTGTACTGCTTCTGTATTCCAATGAAAAATCAATACATGGTTTAACTTACTTTGTGCCATGAGAGTGGGAGTCGGAGTCGTCTTTTCCCCACTGTCGACGGCTGAAAGTGAGCGTGAAAAATACTATGTTGGAATTTTGGAAGTAATTGAACAAGGATCGGGCCGGAGCGGGGCAAATTGAATCGGATCATTCCGTGTCTGTTCAAGCTTGCCTTTCACACGCTTTTCTTCACTCAATGGCAATCCAAGTCCTCTCGATGCCGCACTCCCCCCAACACTGAGGCTCTATTCTTTTGCCCGGATCAGACGTTCCTGCCAACCTCATCGACGCGAGAAATCGCTACCTCCACAAATCGGTAACGTTCGACAGCGGAAGTGTGTTCAGAAACATCACAGTGCTTTGCCATTTCGTTAGTCGTAATCAATCCATGGATCATTGCAATAACCTAGCAGAAACTGGCATTCGCGTCTATCTCGCGA